>JAHDVE020002607.1:0-47061 GCA_022606495.2 Halesus radiatus
TTCATTTGGAATGTGTTAAAATTACCTTCTTCAATGATTAAATATTACAATGAAGTTTACAAATTTCAATAAGATATAAAAAAATAAAAAAAAAAAGAATATTTCTAATAGATGTCTCATATAAATAAAAATCGGGTAGGTATATCCGAGACTCTATTCCAATTGTAATTGAGCTCGGGATGAAACTTTGCAATCATCATAAGGATAGCAGCCAATAATATGGGTTTTATAAAAATGGAGGATAATATTAATAAGTCTTGAACTTGAAGTATGATATCGGTGTAAATGGCGTAATTTGAACTGGTCTCATTAGCTAAGTTGGTTTAGCGATTACCCCGGATAAGTAGAGGTCCTGGGTTCGAGTCCCAGATGCGACCGAAATCTTTTTAATTTTTGTTGTTTTCTGTTTCGTGGTTCATTTGGGATGTGTTAATATTATCTTCTTCAAACATCACATTTAATTTGCTTCTATTTATAAAATGTTTTGTATGAACTATTTACGTATGTAAGTTTTTTTTTAAAAGAGCTTAATTTTATTTATTTGTTCTGATTGATCATGAATACATCAAATATCCACGGGGGGGTTTTTGTAATTTTTTATGACTTGATAAAAATAATGGTTTTAGAGTTAGAGTTGTTTTAAAATTAGGTCTTTTAAATAAATTGTAAAGCAAATATTCATAAAAAAATACACCAAAAACTCACAAGGAAAATATCCCTGTGCGATCTGTCGTTCCCTTTATAAACACCCCAACGACAATACTTATCAAAAAACTTAATTTTAAACTCTTCAAACAATACACCAAATTATCTTCGCAATACAGCGTTAATTTTAAATAATTTGTATATCTAGAAGTAGTAAGCCTTTAGCAATGTACCTATCCAGGAGTGCCTTAAAATCATTCTAGATATTAGAATTGAAATTAAAACACTTTTGTACTTTGTTCCACTTATTTATTTTCACCAGGACCGGTTTCATCCTACTACGGACATTTTCAGACTGGACATGACTGGACCAGTCTGAAAATGTCCGTAGTAGGATGAAACCGGTCCTGGTGAAAATAAATAAGTGGAACAAAGTACAAAAGTGTTTTAATTTCAATTCCAAGACAATGGAATTCCACCACGAATTAACAGTTCAAAAACTAGACTCATTCTAGATATATTAAATAAATCTAACATATGGTACACCCGGTTATTACGAATTATTCGCTCTATTTACGATATGTGTAAAAACCAACTAGGGTCGTCGCTTAGCCCACTTCTTGCGGAAATATTCATGGACATTGAAAAACAAATTTTAGATTCGGCCTTAAGAAAACACATAATTTACTATGTTTGTTATGTTGATGACATGTCATCTGTTGGAAAGGTGCCAATTATAATCTTTTGTAAAATTAGCTAACTAAATCACCTCTAGCCCCTCAATAATTGTTAAAGATGCCTCTAAAATCGCGAAAAATCAATTCCTTTAATAGCCAATTTTTCATAAGGTAAAACAAAAATAAATAATAGATCATTGCGTTTGGATGGGCATTTTGGCCTCCAATCCAAAATTCATTTTGTATAAAACAGGCACCGCAGCCGTTCCTCTTAAGTCGTCTATCGTAAATATTTTTCAGGGAGTGTTTGGTTGAAAATTGAAATATCTCCCGGCCAAGGAGAGACAACCTTCGTTGAACGTTAGTTCTGCACCCCGGCTACAAACAATTCTATTTGTGCCACCGATCCCCTACATACTTCTATTAATCATTTTTTCATGCATGCATATTCAAATAATTAAACAAAAGATGTTGACGTACCATACAACTATAAAAACAAGGTCGATGCCAGGTAGGTACTAAAAATATTGTTTATTTTAAAGTAATGTATTGCACCCACATTTTCTGTTTCTTATAAATTACTTATTTTGTTCAAGGACAAAGTCACAATTTGTCAAACATCTCTTAAACAAAATTCACTCACTCGCAAATAATAATAATTCCGTTCCACATTTAAAATAGGGGCCTTAAATATAACCTCTTAGAATAATTAGAAAGTAATAAAAAATAAAACAATCCAATAGGTAATTTATTAAATGAACAAAATAACGTAATTCATTCCCACTTCTAAAGTGTGACAACATACAGTTTTAAATCAATTAGCTTAAACTATGTCAGTCGGGGGAAGGGAGGGTGAAGGGGAGGGTGGAGGGGAACATAGGAGTGAGATAAAGGTAAAAAGGACTAGAGTGGTATAATACAAGTTACTATAAGTATGCAGGAAAAAAAATCCTGCATCCTAAATTAAAGTTAATTTGGAAACGCCAATGATAACCAGGTTATTTTTTTTTCTTCAAATTTAAACAATATTGTATTATAACCCCAAAGTAGGGAAACTTTACAGTGTAATAACCATTAAAAAAACGGCAATTAACTCAGAAATTAATAAAAGCATTGGTAATAAATTAAAAACATTTTATGACTTTCATTATAAGTACCTACATAGAAATGATGTAAATAGGTCGTCTGTAACCTGTCTTCACGGTTTGATAATACCTTCGGAAGGCGAAACAGTTGTCATGCGTAATAATAATTAACTAGCAGAACTTTTTCTTAAATAAACCGTTTTTTTTTAAATAATATACTTAATCAATTAATTAAAATATATATATTGTTTACACCACTTTTTAAATATACATACATATCTACATGTTTCGAAAGCGGTGCTTTCATCACAAGGAATATATTATTACTAAAAAATAATTTCAAGTATAGACAAAAGATAAAAATTGGAACACAAATATTTTTTTTAATGAATTAATTAATAATGACCCCACAAAATGAATACCAATCGTTAGAAGAAATTATAAATTATAATATATATTTAATTTTAAAAAAAAATTGTTTCAATTGGATTTCTACAAATTAAACTTAATAATAAAACGTCTACATACGTACATTTAATCTAAATAATTTAAAATAAATATGCAGCCCGATGGTTCCCAATATCTTATTCGTAGCAGTGTGCTAACATTTCGCTGGTACTTTGTTTTGTACCTTATTTTGGCATGGATAGAACACTACGCAAAACCCACGCAAATAAACATTTTGATTTATGTTAAAATAATGGCACCGGATGCCGTGAGCTTTCAGACGACAGTAGTATAAACAATAAGCTCTGCCGGAAACGAACTTTGCATTTATCCTATTGTTCCGTATGCCAACACCGTGAAAGTACTGAAACTGTCTCCTAGACACAATATCTCCCGACAAAAAGAAGCACGGGAAATATCATATTTTAGTGTCAACCAACGTGTTGCAATACAATAAAAATGACGTAAATTCACTGACTCGCGGAAGGAAAAGCTATATTAATATTTTTCAGATACAAAGGAAAGTCGATTCGTAGAACGGATGTGTTTTTCATTTTCATTTTCCGACGTACCCCCCACGGGAGGGAAGGTTTTGTATAAATTATGCAGTGTAATAGCCAACTTTTAAGTAATACGAACTCAATATTTTTATCATTAAAATTTCCAGTGCAATCTCTTACCATATTTATAAGTCTTATTTAAGAGATTTTTTTGCTTCAGAGAAAAAACTCGCAGTTCATAAAAAAAGTAGGTATGACTGAAATTTTAGTCCAACGTAATTTTTTTGAGGTGGTAATATATTTTCCATCATTTGCTCTGGATCTTTGACATATCCCAATATTTATGTGTCAAAATGAGACATGACGACATTTTTTTCCGTATTTTAAAAAATTATTCAATTTTTACGAAGCCCTGCAATACCTACCTAACTACTAGTAACATACTAGCGACATACAATTTTATTTATTTATTTAGTATATCGATTTTAGTTGTTCCTTGGAGCATTACATTTACTCTATTACTATTTACTCTAAAGCAGTTAAAACTGTTCTCAAAAGAGAGCTTTCTTGTCAGCTAATGAATTAATTTTGTAAGTATTGCATAAATAACAAATAATAACAACTCCTCTTTGAGAGAATATCAAACTTCATCTACTGAATGTTATTCATCAACCGACAATCCTTATAATAAGTTGATACGGGGGACAATAAAACACCATCCCACGGAGACTATAATTCTCGTTAAAACTTTGGATAGTATTCAATTAGTTGAGAAAGCATTGTTTTCTTATGCGAAGTTATGGCGGCGTTAAGGAGCCTGGCTTAACAAATGCAAACAATAATAATAATACAACTGCTACTTCTTAACCCTGTGGAGACTGAGCTCTTTGACTGGCGTAAGCCAATGTTTATAAATTTAATTTTAAAATTACACAAAAAATTAGCTGTACTCCCTGAGATTTATGGTAAAGACCTTTTCGCTAAGCGTGATTCGTATCGAAAAGCGAATTAGCAAGCGTCATATTTGCTGGAGTATATATCAACATCGCTATATAGTTTCTTCAGGGACATTGGAACCTCCTGCAGCAATTTAAACATATAATGCAGTTTGCTATCCATGTTCAATTATGGAGATTTGTTAGCAGGTAGTGCAAGTACGTTGTTGGTCGTGGTTTAAAAAATTAAATCGATATATAAGTACGTAATATACGGGGTTATTCAAAATGATGAATTCAATTTCGCACGTTCTCCTCTAATACACCCAGTCGACCCTGGCTTTTTCCTTTATAAAGACATTCAGTTTGCTCAAATCGATGATACCGACGAGTCCAATGATAAAATCTTTTTCTAGTTGGAGGTACAATGTTAAAATGAAGACGAAAGGTACGCTGCACTGCAGTTGCCGATTCAGTTTTACAGCACTCACGAAGAAAGAACACCTTTTACTTTATAGAAGGCATTTTACTCACAACTGATGCAAAGTGGCTGCTTGGCGGCGCGAGCACTCCAGCGGTCGTTCACGTAACTATAAGAGATCTTGCGGTGGGATTCGAAACTTTTGGACGTCCTCTTTCATTTTCTATGTAGATCATTAACATATAACTTATAATTCAGGAAATATAGCGGTACAAAATTGAGTCCATCGTTTTGAATGGTACACGAATAATTTGGAAATGGAACCTCGAGGGTGTATAATCCCTCCGTTGAAAACACGCTGATAAAATAATATAGATACCAGTCTAGCTAAAGATAATACATACCTACTAAAATTATTAGCACAAATTACCAGTATATATTGATAAACAAGTATCTTATTACGAGTGCTCTATGACCTAAGGTATGCTATGTGAATTTTTTCAACTTCGGGTATGAATAATAAATTGTGAATTGATTTTTTTTAAATCGCAACTTCATTGTCATCTTCCACTGGTTGTTGTAGCTAACTGAATAAATCAGCGTACAAGTTCCTTACTAAGTTTATGATATAAATACATTGCTTTTCAGCCTTTACTTACTCTTACTCCGCTGATCATTACTTTGCATACAATCACATTCTCAGTGATACATAATTATAATATAAATCTTAAACACTTAAGAATCTACGTTAAAAGGTCCACTAATAAGGTGTACGATACATCCAAAAAATATGAATGAAACCAAATAGGATAACGTATTTTTTTTTAATATTTTCTCCACCACCGATCGTTGTTTTGAAGTTCTCGCCTACCCCAAGAACAACGATTTCTCGTTTACTAGCATCCATAGGGTTAAGTAGAATTTGTGCAGTAACTTTGCACAATGCAATTTGTCTTGTTGCCGTTTCATCTCAAAGTCTTGTCGAGATGTTTTGATAGTGGCATGCAGCGAAATGGAGACAGTATTATTTCAAATATCGGAGATGCATTCGTCCATTGTCATCGAATACAATGCTCTTTAAGCCAACGCAGAAGCGTGGTTATATTAAGTTATGGCTCCGAGGCAATGTAAGCTCCGCGAGCTTCCACTTGTTAGTCTGGAAGCTTTACAGGCTTCATTGAACATTTATTTTAATTGACAATTAAAATCAGGTTTGATTATCAACAGTGGAAAACATGTTCGTATTTTGTGAATAGTGAGTATTTGATAAACATTGCATACGTTGAAAACCGCAAAGCCAAAGGAAAACATACCGATCAAAATCAAATCACACGTTTATTTATGCATCACTAGTTTTCCCAACTGACTATCCGTGTATTGTTCTAGATTCTATCGTAACCCTACATATTATACAAAACTATAGACGAATTATTATGTTTCATTATTTTTGGTCTGTCAGTAAACAAAGGTGTTAGATGTCATTAAGACCCAGTAATACCATCCGATCACTGAACATTGTTTGGAAATGACATATACCGAGGAGAGAGGGGGTGCGCTAATATAAATATTGCTTAGGGCGTAAGCGATCGTTTAAAAAATATTTAATAAAACAACAGATATTTAGAATAAAGTAAAAATATCAATTATATAAATTGAAAATACACTTTGTATATACCACTTTACTTATATGTTAAACAAAAAGCTTAAGAAAAAAATTATTAAATCTTATGTATATCCACAAATAACTGATGTTAATAAACAATGGAGAAAAATATTATTTTTAAATAACAATACCGCAAATTTAATAATTAAAAACTTGCCAAATACTATCCAACCAGCTTTTTATACCAACAATAAATTAAAAAAATACATTTTAAATAACAAAGATAAAGATAATATTTTGAATAAATCGGGAGTATATAAATTGATTTGTAATGATTGCAACTATTTTTACATCGGAAAGACTTGTAGAAATTTCAGTATTAGGGTTAAGGAACACCTAAGATGTTTAAATAATAACAACTATTCTGAATTTGCAAATCATATTTTAGAAACCAATCATTCGTTTGATATAAATAAAGGTTTAAAAGTTTTCCATACAAATACAACTGGTTTACAATTAGATAAATTTGAAATTTTAGAAATAAGAAAAAGTGTTAATAGCGAATTAAATTTAATAAATAATCAAATATTTTTTTAAAATAGCTATCTCTTAAATTTATTTTCATATTAATATTAATAATGATAATTTTTTATTTATATTTCTAATTTAAATGTATTATTCAATGTTTTATAATTATTTTGTCATTAACATTTTTAATCTGTTACTTACCTACTTTAATTCATTTTTGTTTATGCTCATATTTTGTACATTCTTAAATTATTGTTTTAAATTTTTTATCATTTTTCTATACTTGAAATTATTTTTTAGTATTCATTTATTCCTGAAGATGATAGCATTGCTATCGAAACATGTAGAAATATTTATATATTTTAAGTAAAGTGGTATATACAAAGTGTATTTTCAATTTATATAATTAATAATGATGCCACAAAGTTACCAAGCATTTGAAGAAATTATAAAAATATCAACACTGCTGCATTAAGTGGTGTTTAAAGAAACACTGTAATTTTTTTCATACCTGTTACATGTTAAATGACAGAACCACGTGGGTTATTTGTATTTTTTGGAGCATACTTTACAATTTTTTTCTTTCGAGAGAATTTCATATAATTACTTTTTCAATTTGACACCTATAGATACTTTTATTAAGTGCTTGAAAAACTTGTTTTCAGGGAGAATTTATTCTGAATGCGGAGGCTTAAATTCACTATGAGTGAAGAAATCCGGAGAGTCCGAAACCAAAAATAAAACATTTTTTGTAACTAACTAACTAACCATCACGCCGTTTCCACACAGGGAGGACAGACCGCCAAACAACTCGATCTTGGCATACACTGCTTTCTTCATTCACTTTCATACAACGTCTCATAAATTATCTTCTGTTATTCCGACTTCTGATATGGTCCGACTCAAGTATTTGATTCACTTGATCATGCCATGTCTTCCTCGATCGTATCCGGCTTCTTTTTTCATTCACATTCGCGTGATATATTCTCCTTACCTCCTCTCTTCGTTCATTCGCTCTAAATGCCCAAACCATCTAAGCGTCCCTTTCTTAATCTTGCTCACTACGCTTACATCAGCCTTGCATTCTTTACGAACCTCAACATTTTTCACACGATCATACATGGTTTTACCACACATTCGTCTCAGAGATCTCATTTCTACAACATTCATTCTACTTTCATCCTTCCTCTGCCAGTTCCATGCCTCACTGCCATACAAAATAACTTTGTGAGATATGACGACTATTATTCTGTGTATTTAACTAAAGGTTCAATAACCTTTTTAAGCACTTTTTTTAATATTGTAAAGCACTAAAGCAAATGTGTCAATATGACTCTTCAAGGTAGTTCGAGAAATAGTTCAAGAATAATTTGGTTATTTGGAAGGCAAACACGAAACGTACTTTTGAAGTATTGCATCAATACAATTTATTGAATACCTTTATGTATCACAAAATCATTTAACGACTTCTTTCTGCGAGAAATAATGATCGCTCTACCGCCCTGGCGTCCAACGGTGCAAATAATAAATAATAGTAAATGAATTGTTTGGTTTTCATAACGTAACGCCCTTAATAAAGCCATACTAATATTACGGTATTGCGTACTATAAAACGCTCGCGGAAGCCAGGCAGTATAAATTTGATGACCTTTTTATGACGAATCACTAATTGAATCCACGTATGAGAACAAAGCGCCTTTGATGTGTTTTTTTGAGTGAGATAAAGGTGGGGGTGATATGCCCAGTGGTAATAATGGTAATCAGTAATTGGTTATTACCTTTTAAGTCATATTTAGCAACTGATTGCTGGTCAGATGGATTTAATGGTAATTATTATTGATCGTAGGTGCATTAAAATAATAGTTAATATTCTAAATTATAATTAAGGGTCAGTACTCAAAAATGACCCTAAACACCACTGTTCTGCTTTCTAAATCAAAGAATGACGCTTTTAAATTATCCCTAAATTCTATCCGGGTAATTATGAAAATGTATAAGGTTTTGAAAGACAAGCATCCACAATAATTAAATTCTGTGAAATAATAATAAAAATGTTTTATTATCTTCTTTTTTTATAAGAAAATAACAAATTTCCAGTGTTGAGGATTTCATTTACAAAATATGAAATTACATTATATTAAATTAATGTGCTTGATGAAAAAAAAGTAAAGTAAGGTTTCGGCGTTAGTCTGTATTTGGTGTTAGTACTTTTCTATTTCAGATCTCCCTATGTAACGTATCCAGTGTTTTATTTGATTTATAAATATATAATGGTTGTTGTGATTTTTAAATACATTCCAAAAAGTCTGAAAACATGTGCAGTTTGAAAACCAGTGAAAGCAATTTTATTGAACGTTTTACCTAAAATTCTATTCTGAATGTATAATTTAAATGATTACAGTTTTGGGATTATTGTCTTTTACAACCTTATACATTTTCCTAATTGCACGTATAGAATATATAGAAAAATCATTCGTAGTTATTTTCATTTCGTATTTTTGGATGCTGACATGCACGAGTAAAATCATGCGAACCTTGTTCATAATTACAAATCTAAAGAGTTTCTAAGATATGCCTAATTACCCCAAATTTATTTTTAAGAGAATGACATTCCCAGATTACATATAACCCGACAATATTTTAAAATATACTACCATCACAGTAAGCGGAAAATGTTGCTTGCGTCATGATGGGGGACTTAACCAGACAAGGAAGTGAACTCACGACGCCTGAGTAGAACCCAGACGCGATGCCAATTCAACCACTGATCGGTCAAAGCACATCGTAATGTAGGAATATGAAGGCAATTAGTGGAAATACTAAATTTACCTATTTTATTTCTCATAGTCATTTTCATCGTTAGCTGTGTAGTCGAAACGTCATAATATATTATACTTTTTTTTCATATTATTTATCAAACCATTTACCAGGTGATTCCAAGTTATAAGTCTGATAAATTTAAAAATTCTTTATTATGCCCATGCAAAACAATGCATAAATTAAACCAGATTTCTATTGTGGTCACTTTTCCCGAAGGTTCGATTCCAAACCTTTGAGCAATAAATTTTCATTGAATTCTAAAAGTCGATTTATGTAAATATTCGTATCACTTTGATACATTAACGATAATATTGTATTTTCTTAAGCAGCTGCATTTTATTAAATCATGCAAGAAACTTTGTTATATTACATTGTTTATAATAATTGGTCACGTCTGTTGTGAGGTTTGGAACGTAAGCGACATCACACAATGTGACTTTATTACCCTGCAAGTATTGGGAGGGGTGCTTTATGTCGAACAATAAAAAATAATTACCCATCGTATTATACACCTGAGCCAGCCTTTAGCCTTCTCTTTGGTCAGTATTTGCGTTAAAATTAACTAAAGGTTCAATTTTTGTGCCAAAATATTTACATTCTTTTAATGTACTAATTGCTTAGTTTGTATTATTATTTTAGTCTTTTTGATTGATTTGTGGGACAAATAAAAATGACGTTTTAAAAGTCAAATGAATTCAAAATTCTGATTCCAAATTAAAATAATCGTCGGGAAAATAGTATATATATTGGTATTGATCAGTTCGATGCACGAAGCATTGTTCGCAATTTTTTTTTTTAGTAATAACGCATTGATAGGCACAACATATAGTTTGTTGAAGACAAAGCGACTATCAGTATTGGAGATCTTTAAACAGCGAATAATATAACATAAAATTTAATCATTGAAGAAAATAATATTAACATAACCTAAATGAAAGATGAAACCGGACGAAAGGACAGAAACTAAAAATATTTCAGTCGCATCTGGGACTCGAACCCAGGTCCTCTGCCTGCCTAACTCGTCTCATTAGCTAAGTCGGTTGAGCGTTGCCCCGGATAGGCAGAGGACCTGGGTTCAATCAAATACGACTGGTCGTTACCCAAATAGGTGCAGCATATGAAAATGTGTTTCTGATAGTTGTCGCGTATTACTTAAATATCCGTAATTAATTTACTATTATCATCAAGAATGAAGTAGAGAAAACATAGAAGAGAAAATAGAGAAGCGGATATTGCAACGTATTTCTCAGTGGCGTGCATTGATTTTTTTTCAAACTGTGTGTAGTTTTCGGGTGTGAACTGTCCATTGAATATTTGATAATGGGCAATTTCTTATCTTACTAAAATGTGTCAATATTTGTCATACACAAATAATTTATCCATGTAGAACGATTGTGAAGTAAAAAAAAAAACACAATTTTTTGGATTAAGTATATTTAAAACAATTTTTTTTTTAATGGTTAATTTTTTCTTAGGGAAGGCACAGTTTTTCAGCCCTTATAGACTGCATGCCACTGCTGTTTCTATTGATGCTTTTATTAGCTGGATTCGTTTGAACATTTTATGAACCCCGACAATGTTTTACTTTACCAAAAACTTCATGATCTCTGTATAAAATATTATGAAATGTGCAGCGTCCAAATAAAGCAAAGCATTTACAAATAAAATACAGCATTTTTAAATACGTACAAACTATCTATCTGCCCACGTATCTCAAAACCCGTAAAATTTAATTTATTCGAAAAGCTGTAAAACGATTTTGGAAGAATAGTATTACTATTTGTTCAATCGTCATTTTCGATGTTTTTTTAATCTACTTTCACGCTTCCACGTACTATGTTCAATACACCCGGTAGTTTTATTGAAACTTTTATGATTCTGGTCAGTTGTATAAAATTATACGACGTACTAAAATATATCAATTAATAGCAATATTGCATCCAATTGTGCATGGCTATAAATGCATTATTACTGTTTTGTTCTGTCAACATTTCACCATCCTATATTAATTTCTAACTAAAGTTATGTCTTTATCACCATCATATATCTTTATCAACATCATATCATAGAGTGGAAGATACTCTCAGTATCGCCCTGGTGAAAGACCACCATTCAGAATTGAAACGTTGCTTGAAATGGCTTTTAGCCGTGTTTGGTGACCAGATCTGAATAGCCAGGTATTCCCCCACCTTCCTCTTCTCCTTCCCCTTCCCACAATACCTTCAGCCTCACAACATTCCCCAATTGGGAATGGCATAGTCTCACTGGCTCCAGACGGTTGGGAGCAGTTGGGACTCTTGTGAGGTATTCATATAAATATCTAGAGTCTACAATGACAAAGTTAGGTGCGGTCATATATCACATCACTTAACCGATGCAGCTGAAAGGTGACAAAAAATTTGTTACATCGGTTAAGTAAGGTTAATAAATATGGAAAAAAAAATTTACTCCATCAATAGATGTAAAATAACCTTGTAGTGTCATTTTTAAGCTAATGAATGAGAAAACTTTATTTCTTATTGTAATTTTTATCCTGATGAGGGAAGCTTTGCTTCCGAAACATATTGATATTTATATACTAAATAGTGGTTTACACAAAAGATTTCTCATTAATTTAATTTATTTTTTGGTTATTATTTGTGCCAAATTTCGAATCCAGTGGTTGCGATTAGTGGCGTAACGATAGACTCCCAGATCCCCGGGCAAATTTGGTAAACTAACCTCCAACCAATGCCACCTGAATAAAAGGCCAACCCGACAGCAGCGCCTAAAGTGGTAGATGCAAAAACAATTACGTAAACAGTCGATAAACGTGTAGTTCTGCGACTTGTTTCGCTCGAACTTACACGAATGATGTACGAACTTGTCACCGAAAGTTATCAAAACGACCACTTTTGGATGTCTGTTTAGTAATGTGGTACGGTATTTTTTTCTAAATTTACTTATTTGGTTCCTGTGTTTTTTGTCATAAGAATAGAAAATAAATTAACATCTACGACGCAAGTAATTATGATGTATTAATAAAATCGGCGGCCATATTGGCTACCTGTACTTTTTATGCAAACGGCATTGCGCCAACTGAAAAAACAATAAACTTTTTTTCAATTTTTTTTTTGAATAACTCATCGAAGCTTATAAACCTCATTGTAATTTATTTTTTTAATCATCGATGATAATATTAACAAATCTCAAATGAAATATGAAACAAAAAATACACAGAAAATAAAAAGGTACAGGTCGCTTCCGGGACTTGAAACCTAGGCCTCTCGATCTATCTGGGACCATATAAAAATATTGCAGCCAAAATATTACAGTTTATAAATTAAAGTATGATATCGATCAAAATGACGGAAATCAATAAGATGATCCGGAATAGGATTTTTTTTTTAGTTTTAAAGTTCATTGGAGACAACATACTCGGAAACATAAATTTAATACAAAGTCACTACTTGCTCCTATAACATTTAAACTCAAAGCTTATGGAGACTTTTCTGATACTGGACTTCAGGAATCCATGGACCGTTAACGTGTATTATTTTCAGAATAGAAACCACCTTAACCACGTCTTACTCTGAACTCTGTGACAATTAACTGCAGCAATCCCTTAATTCCTAAGGGTCCACCAATTCCGGTCCTATAAAGTCCGCCCAGTGGGTTTTATGCCAGTCCCTTTACGGCGGGCCTATTGACTATAAATCCGCCCTTCAATCAGTACCAAGGCGCCATTATGCCGCCTACCGGACTTTGCCATAAAAAGTTTGATCTTGCTTAATTTGGAAAAAAAGGTTTAATTGAGATGAAATCTTAGCGCAGTGTGCTAAACATTATCAACCTACATAGAGTTAAACAACATAACGTAATAAAGGGTAACAAATGGTTTCAAATACGAGATGTTAAAAACACAACCCAAAAACATGGAAATTAGGATATAATTTTAAAGAGGCAAGTAGGTGGGTGATAAACGTGCACGAAATTAGATTTCCTGTTTAAAATATGCCAACTAGTTATTGCTGAAATGTAAAAATGATTCACTACTCCCGGGCACTCAATTAATGTTTAAATTACGTGGGAACTTGTGATTTTTGACGAAACTGCGTCGCCCTTCATTGAGGTGTTTTAATTTTGAATTGTAGACAACATTAATTAACAACAAAACAATAAAACACTATTAACAAAGAGACATCTGAAAAAAGCCATCGTACATGTTTCTGCACCACTTCTGAATTCAACCATTATGAAAAAGTCTATACATCTTTATAGCCATTGGGTTGAGAAGAAGTATCTACAAACACGTAAACAATAAAGGTGGGAAATGAACGAGGATTATTGGACCGAACATGGATTAGAAAAAAAACTCGAACGTGCGCCACTTTTACGATCGCCATAACCTTAAAAAGCGCAAATTGATGACGCGTGCTACCCAATAAAATTTGTATTTCTGAATCCTTCCCTTTAAAGGACGTCCATTCACATCCTATTTGACGTGAAAACACGTAAATTACACTGTCATTTAGAGTGTTCGATGTTTGATGGACGAACCTATTCTTTCCTCCCCCCTGTTAGGAAAGGGGTAGTTTTAGTTAACAATCAAAGGGTTGCTGACTCTTACATTGCTGCACCCTTCAATGTCGTTTATTTTTACGATAATGCGCGCTAACATCAGTTATGCAAAATCCTAAATTATTTTGCATCCAGACGAAAGGAAAAATAAATAATAAAAACAGCAGCTTTGACAAATCAATGGTGTTTGATATAAATGTTTATATTGGCAGAAAGCTCTAAATGGGGGTGACATGTTTACCTGTAATGTCTAATAGCATGAGGTTTTTTATACATACCTATGACATTTTAAATAGATTACATGCTCCCAGTATACGAGTGAAAATAAATATGAATACACCAGTAGGTATATATATTCCATTAATTATTAATTGTTTTTGTGTTTAATTCGTAGAACTCCATTTAATTTTTTTTTAATTTTATGTAAATCAAATTTAATAATGTTATTATTAGGTTCTGCAAGTATTTTTAGTTTTTATTATTGTGACAGCTGTTTCGGCGTTTAAGGCCATTTTCAAAGTTCACATTGTTCACATTGTGACGACATATGATATATATATCATCCATATCAATTCATTGGAAAAGAAGATACTTGTATTATCACATAATGTTGACAATAATGTAAATAAATTAAAACTCTGTGCAAATAAAGTCATATTGTTAATATGAAGAGTGCTTGTATCCTGAAATGCATCTGTTTATGCTAATAATATTGCTTTTACAATTCTAACACTTATGGTACTTCATTTACATGAGAATCAAAATCATAATATAACCAATTTACATCACACCCCACGGAACTTAAACCTATTTAGAAAACCGATAAACTATTTAAAGTCTTTTTCACTGATAGACAGCCCGTGACATGCTTCAGTCGTTAACATCTAAATTTCCAGAATTCCGTGTAAATCTGTGGCAAAATCTCGATAAAATCGTAAATGAAAGTGCTATATCGGTGAATACCGCAAAAAAATATAAACAGATAATGTAGCGTGACGGGTGTATGAGTTACCTCATTGTGCGTTGTGTTGAGCGTGCGTCACACGTCACATCGCGTCATAACTTAGACATTTTATGACGACTCGCGTCAAAGTTCGAATGCGACACAATGGGAGCTATTGCAATCGTCATTGCACGGTGAAGCATATCTCTCTGTGGTCTTTCCAGCCGGTGGGGAAACGGGGGCATGTGAATCGATAGGGTGAAATAAATATAGATTTTCATAATTTTACATTGAACATTGGAACGTTTACGCAAAACTCAATAGAAAATACATTTTAATGCTTTATTACATGTAGGTACTAAAACAATAGACTCGCCACCATTCACTGTATGTGACATATCACAAAACTGCTCAATGAAAATAAAATTTCATAAATGTTTTTAATAATTTGGATGATTCGAAGTTATAATGTGGCATTTCGCGTAGATTTCACCTTATCACTAGGTAGAAAAAAGTTTCCGTCGTTAAAACGACTTCGTCAATATGTTGAACTAATTCAACTGGTTAAGCATTCACACTTGTATTGCAGATTATCCTTAACGCACGTATGTGAGTATTTAAATCTTTATCCATGTTATAATTTGGTTTATTTTGTATGACTATGTTTCTGTACCTAATGTAAAAAGGTAGATTTTTTTTTTTGCTTTGAGCTACTTTATTTTATTTATATTGATGTGTTATCGACCGGTTTCGGTTGAACTCAACCTTCATCAGGAACGTACATACATAAATTTCTTCCATTTAAATTATAATGTCAAGCCACAAAGTAATTGCTTTCTTCGATAAAATAAAAAGGTAGAGTATAATAAAAACAAAGTCTATCAAATAAAGCAATGACTTTGGGGATGGACGTTATAATTTCAATAAAAAAATCTTTATCACTTTATCATATTTATATAATGTCGACCAGTTTCAGTTGAACTAAACTTCTTCATGACCGAAAACAAATAAACTAACATTTAAAAAAGAAAAAAAAGTAACTTGTTAACATTTTAGTTGGCATCTATTTGCCCCAGCTTCCCCCACGCAGTAGCATCGACTCACTTTGCCCCCGTGCTACGAACGGGTGCCAACGCAATCCTATCAAAAACTCACAACTTGGGGTCATCCGACATTATTTATAGATATGGGACAATAGAGCGGTCCACACGACCGAAGGGGTCCAAAGAGAAACAAACAAAAAAACTTCATAAGTCCCAAATTAGATACAGATGACTTTTACTCTAAGGACGTTCGAAATAATTGAAAAGACCATAATTAATAAATAGCCATTCTGCCACAGTTTAGTACGTCATAAATTGTGATATTTTTGTATGGTATGTATTGAATTTTTCTCTATCAAAATCAGAAATAATAATTTCATAAGTTAATAAATTTAGCATGGTGCTAAAATTTACTTGCCGTTTTCCGGAGCGGGATGAAAAGACTTTGTGGCATTAGTGAATTGGGGAAAAGAACGATTTTTATTCAATCATACGTATGAGGCTACAAATCCATACCACTGCCTGTCTAGCGTATCAGGGAATCTCGTTTTGGTAAGCTCGATAAATTGATTGCCTGGATCACGCGGAGAAACTAAACTACAAAGTTGTAAAGAAGCAAAGTGAGCTGATTAAATGCCATCAAGCAACACTGTTATTAAAAATTGTTATTGATAATTACCACTTCCTAAAAAACAATCATTTCCACTGTCCAGTACGAAAGACATGCTCGAATGTACTACTCCATATCCACACTCAAAAACTAACCACACACAACTCTCATTTTTCAGAAGACCATGCACAAAATGCCACAACATCTTTTCAAACGCTGATGTTTTCTATTTATCCTCGGGACGATTTAGTAAATTCATGACAAAACAAATTTAATTCCAATGTTAGTTTTACCTACTTTTTTGGCATCTTAAATGCATAATTGTAAACTACTCACCCTCCCTACCCGATCCGATTCGTATTGTCACTGGAACAAGAAAAGGGCGAAGACAGTTCGATCTCACCGCTCGTCGCAGAGTTAACAAAGGTGTTCATCGCCGCGACCGAAGCATCTGGCCAATTCTGGATAAGTGAAGTTTCAGTGAGGTAAAATAAGTGCTAGGGAATATCCACGAACAAGGTAGGTCTACTAAATTTCCGTGGCATCCTCCTCTTTCTCTTCAGTCCTTCCTCAACTTCGCCGCAAGCCCAGAAATGGGATTTTTTCAGAGCTATCGAATCACCTACCCTACGCTACCCCTGCTGTGTGTTATATTATTTTATATTGTTTGCTTTAATTGTGTTTTAGTTAGTCATTGTAGTTAACGTTATCTGTTAACATATTTATAATTTATTTTAATTAGTGTTCCTTAGAAACTAGATCATATATTTTATTGTGTTGGTTTTCAATTTCATTTCCAAAATGTTGTTTTTATTTTACTTCCATTTTATCATCTAAGATGTATTCAAATTAATATTTTTATTCAGGGGAACCTGAACTGTGTAATGCAACAAAGTAATATCTTAATTTTTAAATGTATATTATATAACTGCATGTATAACGAAAATTAAAAAAAAATACCAAAAAATGTTTAAAAAAAAAAGACGTACGAGTATGAGGCAGCCTACAAAAATTAAAATTTAAAAAAATATATATTGTTCTAAATTTCTAATATAAGTAAATACCTTATTTAAGTTTTTAAAATGTCAAAAACAAACCACTGATCCAAAATGGCTGATAATGCTAACATATGATAAAAATATGTGTACCAACATAACAAAAAAATAAATCGATAATCGAATGTACACAGCCCGCGAATATTCAAAATTCACCTTTTCTTTTGAACACACCTCGTATTTATTTTAATATTTAAAAAAAAAATGTTTTTACATTTTTTATTACTTACTTACCATTTAATTTCATAGCTTATTGTTAATTACTGTAT
The DNA here is from genome assembly GCA_022606495.2 of Halesus radiatus. Taxonomy (NCBI): domain Eukaryota; kingdom Metazoa; phylum Arthropoda; class Insecta; order Trichoptera; family Limnephilidae; genus Halesus; species Halesus radiatus. Next base: position 18,142 of record JAHDVE020002607.1, read on the forward strand.
ATCCTGATGAAGGAAGCTTCGCTTCCGAAAGATGATGATATTTATGTATTAATTGGTGGTTTATGCAAAACATTTCTTATCCACTTTATTCATAGTAATAACGTTAGCAATGAAAGATGATGGTTCAAACAATCTAGGGTCAAGGACATATTTTATTTAGAAAGTTCACAAGTTCAGAACATGAAGAGAAAGTTAAATAGATAACATTCTAAGTGCTTAGTCAGTGATTCCACAACGTGTACATATCTCCATCTAATTCCATATCTACCCTAAGATGTACCTTACCCATAGAAATCTATTATATTTGAGTTATAAGTGCGATAGGGTCGTTAATTTTTACTGATACGATTATGCGAACCGGATCCAGGAGGACCTTAACTGGCGTTACTTTCTTTAATTGCGCATGCGCACTAGTTTTATATGCGACAAGCTCACTTCCGATCCAGCATGATAAGATGGCGGTCCACAAGTTAGCCGGAAGTTGGTTTAAAAACCCAGTAGACTTTTTTTTAATAAAAAAATTATTTTCATTGAATTTCTAACCGACGAATAAATATCAGATATATATGTCATAATGAATACATACATCGTGCTAATATAGGTACTGGTCTTGGGAAATAAACTTTACCTATTAGATTACTTTCTTTCAAACCTTCCTCTCCCCCAAATCCATCTTCTTCTCGTCCCCTCTCATGTCAGCCTTATGGCATAACTCAATTGGCGATTCCATAGTCCTACTAGCTCCTGGCAGTTCGGGCTGCGATCTTTACATAAAAAAATAAATAAATACTACTAGAAGCCGCTTGTTCTGAAAAATCTAATGTAAAAAAATATAATATTTATATATTTTTTGATTCAATGCAATTCACACTGATGTCACAATAATGTCCACTGCGGTCGCAGTCCCTACCCGGAAGTGTCCCATCCACCCCTGAGTCGCAAACTGACAAACCGGAGGGTGAGCCGTCACTCAGTCCTCCATCAGCCTCCATTGTCCGCTCAGATTTTATTCGATGGACCACTGATGGGAATGCGCATCTCCACGATATTTCATGTCATAATATTTTATTAGGTTTTTACGTTTTATTTTTATTTGCATTTTTATTAGCCCGGCGGCGGGTAAGAGTGATAAATTTCAACCTTGAATGCACCCCTGAGAACCTTTGGACATCATCAAAATGTTGCTGTTTTGGGGTAAAATCGAAGCATTGTTTTTAGGGGCGGTCCCAGGGGTGTATCGATAACGCGTATATGATATTTTAGAATGAGACAGAAGATTTTATCTTTTAACAAGTGATGAAACTATAAAATGTACTTAAATTTGCTGTGAATGTTTTAAATAAAATATATTTTTTTAATTAAGTTAATAAAAACAAAGTAATTTTTAATTCATATATTACAAATAGCCTTTTGTTTTTTGACTTCAGGCGTAAGAAAATTTTAAAAATATATATTGTTAGATTAAAACTTTGGTGTGCATTGCTCTATAACCCAAAGTTGGCTGTGTGTTGTTTTATTGCTGTTTTATTAACGTTTGTAAATGGCAATATCATTATCATCTTCCGCTGATTGTTGTAGCCAACTGAATGAATTAGCGTATGAGTTCTTACTTATTTGTAATTACTATATCGCGTTTTTTTCAGTGTTTTTCTGGTTCGCTTTTCGTGGGACAGGAACAGCTTTTCACGCTTTATGACTGCACGACACTGGGTTACGACAGTAATCTTTATAAAATAAGGTGTTTGCACGCCCTACCCATACGAACGTACGTGATACGGCCGCTATATTATCGCCCTAACGCAACAAGCCATATCCCGTACGTTCAGGTACAAAAAAAAACTATACCCGAAACACACAAAACATTCGTATGCGTCAAGTTTATTCCTGCGTCATCTCGTTTAGTATTTCGAAATCAGCCGAAGCTAACGGATGTGTTCGGGTATTTTCGTCTCTCCCATACAAGATGGTATATTGTAAACACGTATTGTTATTGCGAATCTAATGAAAAAAAATATGTTTTTTACCTATATTTTTAATAATAACCCAAATGACGGACGGTTAATGGATAGATATTTTAAAAGAAAAAAATATATACATTTTCAAAGGTTTATTTTAGATTTCGCATTGTTTTTCAAACGGTTATATTTTTTAAATTCTGTGGTTTACAGGATGTCAGCGGTGAACTTCTGCAGGTGATTCTACACGATAGTAGAAGTAAAAAAATGTCTTTTTTTAAATACACACCATTATTTTGTTCCCACATAAAAATATTAATTCATAAAACTTTTTTTTTCCATACAATTTTTTTATTTATTTGACTAACTACTTAGTCAAGTAAAGTTACTGCACTTTTACCCCAGGATACATTGTATAATTGTCGCTGAAACAGGTGAGCCTATTTCATTATAATGAATATCATATCATATTTCTAGTATTTCTGTGTAGCCACTTTTGTGAAATATTATTATTTTTTTTTATATGAACACCACACAAGAGCCCCAAACTGCTCCCAACCGTCTGGAGCCAGTGAGACTATGGCATTCCCAATTGAGGAATATTGTGAGGCTGAAGGTATTGTGGTGGGGAAGGAGTAGGGGGAGAGGAAAGTGGGGAAAAGGGGAAATATATAGCTGTAATTAGCTAGCTATAACTCTAAATTTGAGTTACCTTTAAAAATAATCTTATACGCAAAGAGATTAATTATGAAAGATCGTGTTAGAATAATAATCTGATAGTATTACGGTTGTCTTTAGCATAGAGACTTTTTTTAAGTTTCTTTGGGAAACATCATATTTCAGTGCCAGTAAAAATTATTGCTCAATTTGACACTTAAATTATTCAATCAATTAAAAATTCTGCAAATTTGCATAACTAATAAAGCTAATGCAAAATGTCTTCCTCGGCTCTGTGGGGAGCTTCCCCCACTCGCCAGGACATCAAGAGACAAATTGCGAGCGAATATTATTTTGACAATTACAAATCAAGTCACCGTGAATGTTTTACAGCTTTCATCCCAAGTTTGAATAAATTAAACCATCCATTAATACTCCAAGGTACAAAAGCACGAGCTTTAAGAGGAATGGAGAAATTACTTAAGAAGATAGTGAAGGCCCATTGAATATCTTGATTTTTGGATTTTGTGTCAAGCAGCTACAAAGTTAAGAAAATTATTATTTTTTTTAATTTTTTAGAATAAATTAATTTAGTTGGTTATAATGGTAGTGGATTACACAATTTTTAAAGTCTGTAGTGCTAGTATCTACGTCATAGGTTCCCAAAGTGGTCCGTACGAACCCCTGGGGGTCCGTATAGATTTGCAGAGGGTCCATAACAGGGAGAAAAAAAAGGGGGTCCACGAGATATAAATGGGGGTCCACAGATTCATTAAGACTGCACGCATAGTAAAGCATCGTTGTAAGTTTCGCTCGACAAGCCTACTGCACACTTAAAGCGAATCGTGTCCATGCAGGCACGTTCATGCGCAATTTTGTACAAATTTTCATACCCACAGCAACGCATCACGCAGTGAATATATGCCACTTGTGGGGGGGGGGGGGTTCCATGGAAAATCAAAATAACAGGAAGGGGTCCATGTAGAAATAAAGTTTGGGAACCTATGATCTATGTTGAGCTGTTTTTATATGTGCCTGGATATATAAATGACAAAAAATGTATCGCAAAATTATTTTTATTAATTACTTTTCACTTTCATATTTCATTTATCTTTAGAGCACATGCGTCAGGTGGGAATGCTATCCTTGTTCTACCGGTATTTCAATGGAAGATGCTGTGAGGAACTAACGTCATTGATCCCTTCGGAACTGGTGCATAGTCGGGAAACATGTCAAACGCGCGCCCAGCATATGAACATGGTTGACATTGTCATATGTGGACGGGACGTTCCTATAACTCGTTCCTGAGTTCAATACGATTTGCCGACCTCTGTGTTTCCTTCCTCCTACAACATTAGTCTCTTTAAGAACAATATTCACTTATTCATCTCCTCAAAAACACCCCCCACACAGCATCCTCAAAGACGACATTAATTTTCTCCGACCTCATGTGTAATGTAAAAAAATATCTATAAATTAAAAAAAAAATATACTTTACCATACGATGTACGCGCAGATTGTGTTGTTTAAAGGCGGATTATTGCATGGTAGAAATATCCCTTAATCAACAACGATTTCTACAACATAACTACGTTGTTTGACTTAGCTGCAAAATTCGAAATAATTTGTAGATAAATTTCGCTAATAAACAGTGGTCATCTCGAGTGTCCCGCCAGGTAAGTATTATCCTGTATAATATTATCTGCCTGTACATAAAATGAATATCTTGTATATTTTAATGCGGCAGCAAGTTGATTGGTCAAATGCGTTATACGTTTAGATTGGTATTACAGATCGATGAACCGATGAATACAATTTGTTAGCCATAAGTTGTAATAATAACGATAAGATAGAGAATTGAAAAAAAAAAGTTTGTACATGTACCTTTTTCAAAAAACGTCGCTATACCAATTGTGCAAATATTATTATTATTATTATTATTACAAATAATTTTAAAACCCTCCAGTTAGTAAGAGGTAACATAGAAAATGGACATATAATAGTTTAGGCGGGATAGTAACAGATTATTAACCAAGTGTGGAAGAGAAAAAGCTTTCATTGATGACTTTTGTACGTGTACCTCGTTCACTCCGTTGAACTTAAAAAAATAATTATTATTCATATTGTCGATTTAATCCACTTTAATTAATTTCATCGTCTTGATTCACCATCCTGATCATGCCTCAGTTTCTTAGAAAGTCATCTTACAGTAATAATTATGATTGTCAAAGTTAAATTGGCGTTAAGACTAGACATCAGCAGTAAGAAACCCGGAACAACCGGAATCAAGGCATTCCGTTTGAAAGACCTACCCGGAAAGCCGTATTGTATTAATTTAGGGTAGTAAAACGCAGTGCTGCTAATAATTAATTATTCGTATGACTTTGATAATAACAACTGCGATTTCTGACTGCGAATTATTTTGAGTCCGAGCTCCGGTACATTTAACACGGAATTAATCGAGGCACTTTATATTTATTGTTACAATATTTTAAGGGGGTGATTTTTAGGTAGTTTATTTAAATAATTACGATCCTTGGTGTTTTAGAAAAACAAGACTGATTTTATAAAAGAAGTCACAATGCAATCACAGAAAATCATACACATCAACACATTACTCCGAAGATAAATACCTCGTACAAACAAAGAGATTACTATCATTTGGCACCAAAATGTTATAATTTAATTGAAAAAGACATCAACGACATTTACCTGGTAAAAATAAAAATTTCAAATATGAAATTTATACATGTATAACCAACAAAAACATTATCTGTGACCAGATACTAGGAACATCTACAATATAACAACAAACTACACACCTATATTTTTCACTATTTTTTCTCATTTCTTTTCTCATTTTTCAAAACTTCTACAAAATAACAACTAAAATCGCTTAGAATTTTTACCCTTTTCCTCGTGTATATTTTTTATATAAAAAAAATTATATCATCTCCTTCTAATTCAGGATATTAAAATTATTTTAATTTTCACCACCTCGGAATAGGCGCAGCCTCTTAGGTTGTTTATAGAAAATTTACAAATATTTTATTTTATTTTTATTTTCGCATATAGATAATTATGTATGATTTTATTTCTCCTATACCGTATGTAATTACGTATTGTTTGGTTAATAATAATTAAAAAATAAATAAAATACAGCAATACAAACATTTAAAAACATATAAAATCTGCACAGCTGTCTAAATAATGATTAGTAATGATTAAAAAAATCTATTCAATTATTATGTATTCAAGAATCCTTGAAAATTCAAAGCTTTTTAAATAATGATACAGGTCTGTGTTAGTTTTTGACAACGGTGTATCTAGGTAACATAATTAAATAATTTAAAATTATTTTGTTTAAACCAGTATGATAATAAAAAATATCTATGGTTTATAATTTTATTAAAAATGAAGCCATAAAGTGAATTTGCATTTTGCAATTATTGGGGGTACAATAAAATAGTTTCGATAGTATTACGGATGTTTGATCTGATCATATGTCGCTATCTGGAAGGAACCGAAGAAGTAAAGAAACTTATTTAAGGTAGGGTGGGTGTGGTTAGGCTTCGTTATAGGCATGTAATAGATTAGGTGCTTTCGCAGGCACAATTTGTATACTGAGATATGTCGTGAGGCTGAAGTTAGTAGAGAGGGGAAGGAGATGGGAAAGAGAAAGGTGGGGTACAAAATTCAATAAATTCATTTATTCTTTCTCCTGTATACAACACGAGGTCTATTATTACCCACGCCTGTCATAAAATCAAATTTTTCATTATTTCCTCAAATTCATTGTATGCATTTGGATATTATGTATAATTCTGTAAGTAGGTACCTACTTGACACGTTTGTAGATTTGTATGAAGTGTCCATTAGCGTCCGCATCAGCCAGCAGTCAGCAGACAGTACCTAATTTGAAGGTAATATGACCGGGAATTACCCGTAGTAATAACGTTATTAATCCGCTATTGTCAGATTGTGATGATGCCCTCACACACAATGACGTCACGGGATCTCATTCAACGTTGGCCAATGACGGCAGTGACTGACTGGCTGACTGTAATGGTTCCAAATTGAATGGACTTGCAATAATGGTGTTATAGGTGTTAGGTACCGACGGATGCAAATATTTGTACCTTTTCACCAATTGAACTGGGATGTTATTGTACTTGCATCCATCGTTAAAGTTCAATACGTCGCGATCAGCAAATTGCACGTTTCGTTTTATGGTATCATCATACAATAATTCATATAACTACCATTAAATTTAAATTATTTAACATTTAACCTATTTTTACGATTTGTCGCGCGGTATACGATCAAAAACATGTTGGTTAGTAAACAACCCTTTCTAAAAAATTTACACGTAATAAGTATCTGTTCCACGAGTGGAAGATTCCTACTCTTAGTATCTCCCTGTAAACACGTTGCTAGGAACCTGAAAATTTCGCATTATTTTTCGGAGAAGTTTGCTAGAAGTTTCTCGTTACTTTTGTTGAAATTCTCGCTATTTTTTAGAGAAGGGTTTTGTTTTTATTCTGCAACAAAAGTGATAAATCCATTTTTTTCTTCTTTTTTGTTATTTTCATGTTTTGATTTGTTATTTAACTCTTTTGATTTTTTTCAAATATTTTGTGGAGTCAAATTTATTAAATATATATTTTTTAAACCACTGTAAACAGTACATAGTAATACGCCAAGCCTTTAAATTCAGACAGGGGTATATACAGAGGAAAAGCTACCTCGCGCCCCCTTAATTTAAAACAACCGGAAAGCTTATTTTTATATTGCAAACGAAACAGTGGTTTTAGACAAAGTAATTATTATTAATTTATTTTTTTCTTATTTAAAAAATGGATAAAATATGACAGTACGCCGAATTTTCAACATAAAGTTAGCTGCTTTCGAATCTATGGCTATTCAAGCTTATCAAGACCATATACAAATAAATATTTAGAAAATTTAATATCATTAAGTACATTCATATGTTAAAATATCGGAATATCCCGTGGAGGTGACCAAATACGCGTAAAAACAAGCATTTAATGTGACGCTAGTCGACTAGCCACGAGTGAAAACACCCTTGTGATGGCAGCACTGGTCTTCTGGAGCCAATTCCGAAAGTTTTATATTTCAAAACTTTTTGTATTTTTGCTCCAAAAACATTTTATTTTAAATTAATTTTGATATATCATATTCTATATATTATTTGGAACTTTTGGAATTAACACCCTCCCCGAGATTTGAAATAAGCATTTTTTTTAAATTGTAATAATAGTATAGCAACTATGTTCTGTTTCAAATTTAATGAAGTTTTATTGTTTGTAAAAGCTAATAAGGCGTTAATAATTAAATGAATCAAAACAAAAATAATTGCCTACATTTATTTACAATAGTTCAAATATCAAAACTCATAACCCCCCCTAAATAATGATGCTCTCAATTAAATGTCATATTGCTCCCTTCCGCCAGGAATGACCATGCGTAATTTCACAAAAGAGCATCTCCCATTCATTATTTCGCTTGTGTTTGGACCCACACATTTTTCTAAAGGCCGGGTAATTACCGTATTTTTAATACTCTTTAATGACACTTACCGCACTGATTGTGAATATTAATATGACTAAATTGACCCGTTAGTGACCGGCATGGAGAACTTAAAAAAGTCACACGCTTGGACTACGGAACTGACAGGGTGTTTCAAAGTTGATTTTACTACCACGGCCCCGTGATATATGCGTTATCGTTTATTGATACTAGTTGTTAGTACTATTCGAAAGGAACCAAAATGGACCAAAAATGTCATGGAGTATAATTTAATTAAGTCAATAATATTCTTTTAAAAAATCTACACCTTAAAGAAGACAAACTGTACGAATGAAGCAGTTAAAACGGTTGTTATAGCACAGGTTTTTTTTTGTCTGGATTATTCAAATCAACGCAATATCAGCTGAGTCATTTTGACATTAGCTATATGTAGAACTAAGGCACTTGTGTTTATTTATTAAAAATTGAAGTATATTTTTTATAATGAAATGTAAATGTAATGTGGTGTAAATATTTTTATTGTATAATTTTAATTATATACAATGTGAACTTGTACCCGCTAAGCCACTGCAAGTAGCATATCAGCAGGAGTTTAGTTCAACAATATTATATAGTACAACAATAGATAACAATCATCATACAAATGAAGCGCTATAATAAAGCAATACGGGTGCATGCATGTTGTGATCAATGTACACAAGTTGGAAAAAAAATTAAAACAGCATAATGGTTTTTTTTTATATAAATACTAGACTCCAATTACATAATATGGATTTAAATAATATAATCAAAATATCAGCAAGTATAAAACAAATTAAGGTTTAAAAAATAAAACAGTAGTACAGTTTTGTTACAGTGAGGATAGACTTACCATAATAGTAGCATTAAATAATTTTAAAGATACCCCCGCAGCTATCTAGGAAATGTACAATTAAGGAGACCATCATATTTGGTCAATGGACAATGTAAGAAAGAGCAAAATAGCGTAAATACAGCAGATATCATGGAGCTATACAATGAAGGAGACCGTCATATTTGTTACGATCATTAATATTTACGTTTTTTGTTTGAATTTAGAACAGAAGAATTGATTTTAAAATTGATCGGAGGAAATTAAAAAAAAACTCGCATTGTACTGAAGTTGTCGAAAGTAATTATTTTTATTTACAAATATTCATAATTATTTACAATGTTGCGGACTATGAAACGATTCCAACTTTTCTGTGAATGACTTTAGATAAGTACTAACCGGCTAGTTTCCCTATGCATACACATGTATATATAAATAGGAAAGTAAATAGGTAGGGGGTTATTTTAAGATAAATTAAAAAAAAGTCGCATTTTAGATACTTAATTAATATTAATTTAATGTTTTATACACGAAGGTAATAAACAAGTCTCTCGAGGAATCATTCGAGATAATGTCACAGGAAAAAAAAATCCTACAAGAAGTATCTCATTATTTAGTTGTAACTTCTGAATCACCCAGTCCTTTAAAAATACGCGACAGTCACAAATCGCGCGCGTGTCCGAAAGCGAGTCGAAATCTGCGGGTCGGACGCTTCTCCACTTTTTAAAGCACACGCGAAAATCACAATAATATCTGTGTCCAAACGTTCACATCATATGGGCACTGGGCACCGGGCACTCTGGGCAGCCCCAGGGCGACTTGCGCATTGTGTGGCGATATTGGACACCACGTCGCGAGTGGCGAGCGGCGATCGCGCGGTCGGCCCTGGGCGACACCGCATGGGGGCCACCCTGATATTTGATTGCTGGGTCCGTAACGGCAGTGAGACGCTCTTAGTGCAACCTCTTGTTAAAGGGTTGGGGTGTCCTGTTGTTGTTTATATTATTCAAAGTGTTCTATCGATATGATAAATAGTTAATGATTTCTAACTTGCATGGAAGCACACCAGCGCAAAAACGCCAATCTTCAGAAAACCAAAATAATTTAAAAACGCTGAATTGGGACGGAAATAGAAAGCAAAAGCATTTTCGATTCATTGAATTTCAACCAATAGTCAAAGAATCAGTATAAATATGTGAATCGCAGCGAATGCTGACTCGAACGCAGGCGCATTCCTCGCATACAGCAAGTTTCAAACTTGTAACTGGGCACTAGGGAGAGGGCACCCGGAATGAGACAATTCAAAGTACTCATAAACGGACCTAACCCCAGACGAACCAGGCAACTAATCAATATGGACAGAAACTCACTGAGGGAACTGGTAGGACTATTAACGGGACACTGCCACCTCGGGAGACACATGCAGCTGTTGGGAGTAGAAAACACCAATAGATGCAGGAAATGTGAAGAGGATGAAGATACTCCAATTCACCTATGATGCAAATGTCCCGCCTTGATGAGAAGAATGCTCAGCTACCTGGGAAGACATATTGTGTGTAACCTCTCCTCCGGCTATTGTTCGACTTATCTCAGTATTCGTGGATGAATCTGATGTATGAAGCACGGGGAAGTGGGATGTATATCATGATACTAGAAATAAAACCCTATTTAAAGGAGAAACATAATGTTTATTGGCTCCATAACCAGATTGTAATGTTAGAGGAAAAAAGAGTAGAGAGAAGGATTAATTTTAAAACGAAACCATTTCCAGAATAAAGGGATGGCTCTTGTGGACGGATTCTTATTCTCAGCATCAGGTAAGGCCGCTACAGTCCTGATGTTCACCGATTCTCGCGATCACCATCCGCGAGGTCTATGACGACTCTCGGCAGCGCCATCCGCCGCAGCATCTTCCGTGCGGTCCAGACAATAATAGTGGAGGATGCTACCTTTTTGTCCTGTATGGTCGTCGACATAGCCCGTTAATCCTCAGCACGGATTCTTTTTCCAACGCACCTGGCACGCGCGATTGGATTTGATCACTTTACGGAATTGGCCATCCGTAATTAAAAAACATACCCACTTCGGATAAATAGGGTAGACGCTTCCTGGCATCAAACAAAACAGGAAAACTAATACATAAAAAAACTCCACTTCAATCACGTTGAGCTCCACCGCCCGTGTCAGGTTATGTCCCGGTGCCATCTTGACTTAGCTCGGTTCCGTCGGATGTCTCCCATAGACATTTTCTCACAAATCTCTTCCGTAGACAATAATAATAATAATAGACGCGGGGTCAGTATTTACGTTACATGTGGTACCAAAAGGAATAGACGAATATCCAATGACAACCCTGGTGAACTCTATCAAATGGACCGGGTTAGTGTCAAAGCAATAAGGTAAAATGGGAGATAGCACAATGTATCTATGGCGAGTGCTCACGGGAGTTATGCAAACCATCTCCGTATCAATAAAAAAAATTTTAGGTACTACGTCAGAAAATGAACAATTCAGTGAAAAAAAAATATCTTGCATAAAAAAGAGTAATGAATAAAAAGAACAGAATCAGAACACTTTTGTTTGAAATCGATAATTATATATATTTTTGTACCTTCCAAGTGGCTATAGGTAGGTGTAAATAAGACAAAGATGTTTCTCAGTAACATTTGGACATTATCATCGGAAGTATACATTTACATATTAATGTATTATTCACCAATACACACAACCCTAAATTTGTGTTGATTAACTCAACTCAAATAACGCGACCTATAATAACAATTAACTTTTTTTTTAAATCTGACCCGCTTTTCTGAATCCAATAAAACAAGATGCCATCTTGTAACGCTCAAAATATAGATATGCCATATTAAATGTGCCAAATCAGTATTGTATGACGTGTGACTGAATTAGTAAGAGTTGAATATTTATTGACCCAAAGGGGATACTCACAGTAGGTTCACGAATAATTATATATAAGAAGAGGGCATATCAAGATCAAAGGGTTATAATTTAGCACCCTTAAATACCAGCATAATATTCTAATATCACATCGCACATTATTCCTTCGTCATATTAAATTTAAATCAGATTTTGCACAGATAAGTGGCGTAATCATTGCCTTTTTAATAAACACCCTCATCGGACCATCACCTACTGAATTTCAATTTCTACTGAATATATTGTAAATAGTGTAGTAATAAGGTGAAAATTTTGTAAAACGCCTTCTGAGTTCATGTTTCATATTATACACACTTACAAATTCAAATGTCAAAAAGGCAAGACGTAAAATTATTATACTGGAGTGTAAAACTGCTCAAATCTGGCAACCGAATACGGTGGATGGGGCACAAAAATATAAATTTTATTTGATTTTAAAAATAACGAAATTCAATTACGGAACACGTAAAAGTTAATTCAATTAAATTCAAACACACAAAGCATCGGATATTCATCAATTCCGGTCATCTGGCTTCAAATTAAAGGGTCAACATCGGGAACAATATGTATGCAAAATTTTCAGTCATTGATCAGAAGCCACCCCCTCCCCTTACTTCATGTGAGGGTAGGCAGATAGCCCTTCCCTTAAATGGCCGCCGTTGTATGTGGACAATGGCAGGAGTGAGAAAACTTTTATTTAATGATAAAGGAATAAACTGAAAAAATCCGTACTGGTATTCTTATCCATATTCTTCTTCTCTGATCATTAATCTAGTTTGTAGAACTCCAAAAAGACTTCTCCGAGCGAAGAAAATTTACTGTTTAAATTTTAGTATGTCTAATCCTATCATTGCTATGTCTAATATGCTGAGTCAGCGGCCAGTCCGGCTGCCGACTCAGCATCTTGAGGAATACAAAATACACGTCTGTTTGGCGAAGAGTCCATTCATTAATCGTTTTTGGTTAGTGCATTTTTAAGTTGGGGATCGCGATGTCTCGTAACAACCTGGTAAGGGTAATCTAAGCTAAATCAGTTATTTTTATTTTTTAGATTTAAAAATTAAATAACCTGGATTTAAGTTGCTTAAATATAAAGTATTTATGCATTTGTATTAGAGTAGGTAAGTGGTGATGTTAGTTAACATTATTGGTCGGTAAGCACATTGTGCAGTTTTGGACCCCTGGGCGATGTGGCACTTCCCCCCCCTGTCCATTGAATGACGAAGCTCTCACACCACCAGATTCTGATGAAAGCACTTGGAAACTCATTGATATGAACCATATTGAATAATACGTAGTCTGACATTCGGCGGGGTGAATGTAACGCTATTTCTATGTATATATGCAAGCTATGACAATTCATTTTATTCCTTACAAAACTAGTAAGCAAAATTAAAGTCTATCAAATAATCTACAATTTCTAATGGTGAGAAAAGCTCATATTCAATTAGTCCGTATTAATGAAATCCAAAAACCGCTAGTCAATCCGTTTACCAATATTTATTTAAGTTTTTAATCTAGTAGGACTGGGTGGATGGTGCAAGCCCAATCTGCCATATTACATGAGATATATATATATATATATATACGCATTATTACCTAGAAAACGGAAGAGGAATATTTAAAAAAACAGTAATGTTAAAATAAAGAAATGTAATAAAAGATAATTTAAATTAAAATTAAAATAAAGGAAAGAAAATGAAAGACATAATACCTAGTTAATGATAAAATAAAATAAATTAACGATTGGAGAATGATTAAATATTACAATGACGTTTACAAGCTTTAATAAATTATTCCAATAAATTTAACAAACTAAATAAAATAAATTTAAGGGAACGTCTTTCATAGTAGTTAGTAGCCGCATCATCTGCACCCATCGTCCATTGAGTGCAGAGGTGAGCCACTTTGATGCAATCACGACAATGGCGTGGTTGTCGGTGGCGAAATAAGGCGGGGAAAAAGTTTACCCTCCCTTGAGTATGACATGTTTTCTTTTTATAAGTGGACATCTTTAAATGCCACCTGAATGCATAAAATATCTCCAAAAAATATTTTTTTCTGAGTGTCATCAGTGATATTTTGTATGACATGGTTTGTATTTATTAATATGTTCTCTTATTAGAGGTACAGTCACAAGAAGGAAATCAATAACTGATTTAATTTGTTTGTATACTACACATGCATAAACTGATAAAATGTTAGATTTCCGGAAAACCAATAAATAAATTAATTCTTTGACGAGGAACTAATCAACTATTGTTTCTATTGAAAACAGTTTAAAATTTATCTTCGTTGACCACATGTGGAGATCTTAACGCGTCGATGAACAACGGGTTGAAAATATCAGGTTTCAGGACCATCAATGACTGTTTAATTAATTTGAATTTAAAGTTCGGTTCCACTGTCCAATTGACCAACACTATCTTAAAATCAGATCTTTATTTACAGATGTTATTTTAGCTAAGTGGTTAATAACATAAACTTTTGGATCTCTGGATTCGATTCCCATTATTCCCATTCGGTACCAATATATCAGTCTGTGCGGCTGCCGACTCAGAATCTCAAAGAGTACAAAATGACAACACGTCTGTTTGGCGAAGAGTCCGTTTATGAACTGATTTTGATTGGTGGTTAGTTATTGTTCGTTTAGCAAATATTTAGGCGGGAGAAGCGTGCCATGACATAGTCGCAACACTTGAAATCTATAAATACCAATATCTGAATAAAAAAAGTCTTGAACGGTGACTCATGAAATTAACACAGTTTCTTCTGTCCAAATTTTCTAGATCAACGCAAAAATCATCAGATCACAACATAATTCATCCACGACCTACAGAGCTTTGAAATATCTGACTGTCAAAAATAAAGGACACGTCGTTTTGTTTGTACCATATTTAAATGTGTTTTGAAATCTAAGTCGAGTGACTATTTGTTATTTTGCCCACTATGGCCGCCCAAAGAAGGGTAATTATGGCAAAAGAATACCCATTTGAATACGTATTAAAAAAATCGGTCGTAGTGTGGGTATACCCGCATAATGCGCCTGCCAATTAAACCCATTTACTCTGGTATTGTATTACACATATTACCAGAAGGATTATTTTATTGTTTGAATTTAGAAGGGCAGCTTATCGTCAGTCATTCTTAAACTTTCAAAGATTTTAGAACTGGTATAACTTTAAGTATGCTTTCGCAAACTGAGTGTTTCAAACAACATTTCGACATGACGTTTAACTAAGCATCCATAAAGGTTTATGTCCTGTTTCAATCGAGTACCTATTTTTTTGCGTATTGGCGTTACCAATGTTGTATCTCTTGAGTCCCTTCTTGCACAAGGTATCGCATGTCTCCGATACTCGGCGACTCGAGTATCTTCGCGACTACTGCCGACATTATGTCGACTAGTCGACACGACGCCAATCTCGGCCGATCAGTTTGACGAGGTTTTCGCCACTCAAGTCGTCTTGACTTTATGTATGTTCGTTCCGAAATGCGACTTACGTATCATATTATCTTTGTTTATTAAAATTATTTCATTTGTTCTTTCTCCATTATTTTTATTGATATTTTCTTTTATAGGATTAAACTTACATATATGTTTATATATTTCATTTCTTATGTTAACCTAAAGGATTTTTTATCACTGTATTTAACCTAAATATATAATGTATGTACCTCCAACGTCTGTTTCGACACAGGAATTTTCCCTGTGAGACAGGCATCGACCAATCCATTATAATTATGTTTTATCTTGATAAAATGCGCACCGTAAGTGGAACACTTCTCTCCACCCCACTACAATGGCTCCCTGTCCTCTCCAATATGGCTCCGCCCACTATAAGACGAGCGACAACAACCCTCAGGGAATACAAAAACGCCATGAATAGTAACATCCCACTTCAAGATGACCTTGAAAACCTCCCAGCCAGCCGCCTGACGTCCAGGAAACCTTTTTGGACTGAATACAAAAGACTGCTTCAATCATGATATTTCCCTGAAGAGTCGTGGCAAACTCAGTGGCAGTCCTTGGACGTGAAAAATAAGCACCTTGTTGTAGACCCTACTATTAAAGTGCCAGTGTTCTCTCTCCCTCGGAAGACGTGGACCGCATTAAACCGAATCCGGTGCAGTTACAGTCGCTGTGACTGCACAAGCCTAAAGGATTCCAAACTTAGTGAATGTAGACGCATTCAAACAACAGAACAGATCGTAGAAGAATGTACCCTTCATCAGTTTCTCTCTGCCATAGAGAAACTGATGTAGCCACATCTGCCACAGATCTCTGTGCAGAACTAAATGACTCCTGATGCCGTCGACTGGCTGAATAACCCCAGCATCCCACTATGATCTCCACTCCTCCAACATACAAATAAGAAGAAGAAGAAAAATCTTGATAAATATAAATAAATACAATATTATTGGTGGCAACGCGGTGTCGAGATTTCAGTAGCGGTGCGGACTGCGCGCGACAAGTTCCTTCCGAGGTGAGTCACGAGGTAAGTATCAGATACTTGCGGAGCCTTGTAACAAAGGGCCTGAGTAGCTTTTTTTTAAATCTTGAATGTCTTTGTGAGTGTAAGTTTTTTTTTTATATAATAGTGTTTTAAATTTCTTTAGTCTGAAATTTTGTACGTACGAGTACAATGCATCAAATAAGCTGCACAATATTTTTCGTGAAAACAAATATTTTGATTGTATAGTTTGAGTTCATTAACCTTATTTTGTTTATGTAATTTTTATATTTTTTATCTATTGGCACTACAAGTGTAAGCAAGTCTTGGAATTTAATTTTTATGCCTGCTGCCGCCGACACATTCAGCGACATTTCTTCAGAGAGAACCAGCTCTTATTCTCGTTTCGCGTAGTCGGTACTTGAAATATTGTAAGTTGTCTAGTGGCAACGTTTGCCCATTACCAGTATCTCCTTCACGGCGATAGTTTGCTTCACGTCCTTTAAGGCTGGCACAAAAACTCGAGACCGAGTGAAGACACGACGAGGCAAGCGAGTCTGCCACACTCTCGCGCTCATATTCACTCTGGTAGTTTCGCCGAGAGTATAGAGCGAGCGTTAAAATATATTAATCCTCCCTGAAGAGATTGTACAGCTGACAATATCAATAAATTCCATGAATATTCTACTTCTTTTCCCTCTCATTCGACTTATTTCATAAAAGTTTTGGAAGTTCTGTCCCATTTTATTTTGACAGATTAAGCCGCACTCCTAATTGGCACATTGCAGACTCCGGGGGGCAGCAGTCATACCGACTAGTGGCTACCGGCATCTTTGCATGTTCATTACGTGCCTGCAGTTTAATGATCTCATCTCAATTAATTGACTCTCGCTTTTTCCGTTTGTAGTTGTACGATATATGTATTTTAATAGATCTGATTTCTTTTACTGTTAACAATTATTACAACATATTTTATTTTAATTAAAAAAAAAATTAAATGTATATTCTAGATCTAGGGGAAGGTGGTGCAATCCCACCAGTTCCATATACTATAATATGTGTATCAAAATAAAATAAAAGATAAAAATATTGTAAGGGACAAATACAAGAAGATAAGATATGAAATTTTTTTGAAATCTAAATAATCAGGAATTGGCTCTATCGCTTGTAAAATGGACCCTGCTAGAAGTCCAGTATTGCCATCACAATGGTGTTTTCACTCTTTGCTAGTCGCGTTCTGTACTTTGCGATCCGTTTTTTGATTAGGGCTCGGAATCGGGGAATGCGCTCTTCCGCAAACATCTCAGTGGCACTGCAGTACCAGGACAGTCCGAAAAGCATTCGGTACAAGTTATTATATTCCACTTCCATTCTTTTTAGAGTTTCTTTATTGAAATTGGTCCACAATTCCGAGGTAGACAGGCTGGTGCAGTACGTATTGAAAAGTTACCCTATTGCTTCTGAGCTACTCTGGGCTACACTTAATATTAATGTAGTGGGTTTTGGAAAAAATTGAACACTGAAAATACTGAACACTAAAAACACTGAACTATAGAAGTAGACATAATATGTAGGTACATAACTGCAGAAGAAATCAACTTGTCTATAGATACCCGATAAAAGCAAACAAAAAACTCGTACATAGTGCGTTAAACGTGTTTAATTAATATCAGAAGTATGTAGCTAATTTATAAGGAAATCATGGAGGGACTGTACGGGAGATGAACGCCAATCCAGCAAGTCATTCCACTTTCCAGCTATATGGAGTGCTGATACCAACCTTGATGTATGGCAGTGAGGCATGGAACTGGCAGAGGAAGGATGAAAGTAGACTGATGCTGTAGAAATGAGACCTCTGAGATGAATGTTTGGTAAAACCATGTATGATCGAGTGAAAAATGTTGAGATTCGTAAAGAGTGCAAGGCTGATGTAAGCGTAGTGAGCAAGATTAAGAAAGGGACGCTTAGATGGTTTGGGCATGTAGAGCGAATGAACGAAGAAAGGAGTGTAAGGAGAATATATGACGCGAATGTGAATGGAAGAAGAAGCCGGGGACGCCCGAGGAAGACATGGCACGATCAAGTGAATCAAATACTCGAGAGTCGGGCCATGTCAGAAGTCGGAATAACAGAAGAGAATGTATGAGGCGTTGTATGAATATGAATGAAGCAAAAAGTGTATGCCAAGATCGAGTTGTTTGGCGGTCCGTCCTCTGCCTACCCCTGCGGGGAAACGGCGTGATGGTTAGTTAGTTAGAACACAAGAACAAGTGATAAAAATTATTCATCCTTAATAATGCACAAATATAATGTCGGTAACGCGTTAGGCGTGTCTCCCGACTGTGCACCACCAGTGTCACCAGTCCCTCGGAGTACCTTTCATTGAGATACCGGTAGAGCGTTCCCACTTAACGTATATGTTATTAGATTGCAATAGTCCGTATAACTATATCCCACTTAACGTATATGTTATTAGATTGCAATAGTCCGTATAACTATATCCCACTTAACGTATATGTTATTAGATTGCAATAGTCCGTATAACTATATCCCACTTAACGTATATGTTATTAGATTGCAATAGTCCGTATAACTATATCCCACTTAACGTATATGTTATTAGATTGCAATTGTCCGTCATAATTGAACGTTTTTAACATCAGCAGTCAAGTTTCATGCAGCAATGGAAACACAACGGTCAAATATTCTATTTATTCAACTACCAACTGCCCAGATGAGCTATTATTTCATTCTTATGTGCATGATGCAGAAAAAAAAACAGTTTTTAAACCTTAAATAACAATTTCTTCTATATGTTACGTTATAGAAAGTAATGATAAAAATCTATAAATTTATATTTATAACCTAACTTCCTGAGGCAGAGTATTTATAACTATTTTAAATGTACATACGTCCTGATGTCGTATGTATAACTAGCATATAAGTACATGTCTTAGTTCCAGCATGCGAAACTACTCGTATATTCAATAACCTAAATAACACGTTCGATTCCAATTGCCAATCTGATCTCTAGTGTCCATCTTACTATCGTTGTCCACAACAACGCTGCGGACTACAATAGTTGTCGCACGTACTATATACCTACATGCTGTTACAGTGCTTTCTACAGTCCAAATCATAATTGGCTGAACACTACAAAATCTACAAAAAAATTAAAAACAATCTTTAAACCAAAAATTTGGGTGTACATCAAAATTTCAAAATATCGTCGAATGCGAACTTTAACTTATTTTCAAATATTGTTGGCAATGAACAACCACTAGTTAATATAGTTGATTTTTTTATTTCTTTGAGCAAGATAAGATGCTTTGATATGCTGTTAAATAAGTGCATCTACAAAATACCCCAGACATGGAGTGTGAATAATATAGCGAATCTTCACCGAATGGCCTTTAAAACTTTTCAAGGAATCAAAGTTTTTTTTTGTTATATCGTGAAAAAATGACAAATACACGTTACCCAAATGATTTTTGAAATATTTTTTTATCAATTTATTCATTTATTTAAATTATATAACTGATACAGACTAATAACACATGTGCGAATATTGTTACAAATTCATTCTAAAAATATAATTTAAAGATGTAACACCATAAAAAGGTGTGCTTGGGTGTATAGGGAATAGAGTGGAAGATACTCTCACTATCGCCCTGGTGAAATTCAGAATTGAAACGTTGCTTGAAATGGATTTTAGCCGTGTTTGGTGACCACATCTGAATAGCGAGATATTTTCCCCGCCTTCCTCTTTCCCTTCTCCTTCCTCTCCCTAATACATTTAGCCTCACAATATTCCCCAATTGGGGATACCATAGTCTCACTAAATAGGGAAGTTACATACAATCGTTTTTTTTAAGCATTCATAATTTTCATAATTTTATACTTCTGTATAGAGTTTTTTTTCAGTTTAAGATTTCAGTATACTTTTTTTAGTTGTGTTTTGAATTCAATAAAATTATTATGAATCCATCGGTAACTAATTTATTAAATAATTTATTTCCCTTGTATTTGTAATTCTGTTGACACAAAGTTTATTTTACTTAACGAAATCAGTAATACATAAGATGAAAATATAGAGGACGATTTTATGGAAGGTCTAGAAACAATAAATTAAAGGAAGATGCCATGGAAAAAAATCTGCTGAATAAGTGCGAAGATCGTCATGATAACAACGAGGATAATAATTATTGATAAGTTGAAGAATTTTCCGATAGGGGTACATTTAAACTTGATTTTTGAAAACAGTCTTGATAGCGTTGACCAGGCAATGAAGTCGTCAGTACTTTGGGCAGATGTACAGCAGTTCGGAGTAATATCTCGGTAGGGAACCGATCCTCCGGATTAGGGCCGGAGTTGATGCCACGTGCCGCCTGCTTGTGCAGTTCTGCTGTGCTGGTGTAATGGAACCACGGCTTGGAAGCGTAATGCTAACTTAATGAGTGCCGGGGATTAAAGGGTTAAGACGGATCCCATGGCTCTTAAACTGTGCGATCAAGAAAAACATTTTTAAATGTAATTGTGGGTTTGCTCGTTCCTGTATATTTTAGGGAAATCAAAACAAATGGATAATGGAAGCTGAAATAGATAACAAATTGTTATTCAACCATTTTTCAACTAGTTAAGTAAATGCATTAAATGTAACAAAATCGGGGGAAGGCAGATTATCCCAATACATAATACATCTGTATTAATTTCGAATTAAGAAAAAATATATATCTTGGAACAAAACTCCGCGACATCCTTCCCTCAGATATAACAAATAAAGCTTTATGATTAAAGTCTGGCTGAAAGAGGTCAATGAAATAATCTTAAAACAACGCTAAAACTACATAGAAGGTGCACCTAATTACATAACATCTAAGTAATTAACTCTAGTTCGCCTAAACACAGGAACTCCTAGTGAGGATGTCTAAGAAAAACACAAAGATCAAATCGACGGTTCCAACGAACAATTAATTGGTATCTTTACATAAGGGCTGTAGTAGTTGTAATAATATGTTTTTCAAGTGAAATAAATGGGGGTTTATGACAAATATTAAAAACAACACTACATTTCTTTATCTCAAAAACAATAAAATGTAGACGTGAAACTCTGAACACATAGAAACGAAACTTTAAACAGCTCTAATGAAAAGTTACCATTTTGCACATTCGACATTATTCGTCGGGACCGTCGAAATAGTTTACAAAATATATGTACCATTTTATATCTTAAACTTTTCTGTATACATTTTTATACATACACCTTATTTTGTATTTCTAATAAGAAAAAAAAAACAATAAAAAAAAAATCTTTCAATGTTTAAAAGCATTTAGTACTAAAAGTATTTTTTTTAATAAAATATTGAAATTAGTGATATGTGAGCATGTATCACACTCGGTCTAACCTTAAGAAAAAATATGGTTTAATCTCTGCCAAAACCGAGAAGTAACTGCTAGTATAATATAATTCCAAAGTTTGACAACCTCCAGTGCATCTGAAAGTGCATTGGATACAATCATGGCTTGGCTGGATCACAGTTCACTCGGCAGTATGGGTTATTTATGGCTCTATTTGCTGGACACCAACCACCAGCTATCAGCAATTCACTGTCCACTGTGGTCATGTAGCCCTAAGTACAAGGAAGGCGGTCAAATCAATTGATCCTTCGCCGCTTGCATCGCCAATAAAAAATCTTGATTGAAATATACTCTAGTTCGGAACCTTTAGCTTGAACTTTACTAGTGCAATCATCCATCATTTACGGTATAAGAAATGTAGGATGGGGAGGTGCGCTTGATGCATTTATTAAACCACTATAAATTACTCAAAAACATATTATAAAAGTCATATATAATAAAAGATTAACATTTTCAACTGAAGTATATAAAAAGAATTTAAGTTATTCAATATCCGCAAACTATTAATTTCACAAACCTTAAAATATGATGTAAGCGTAATGAGTAAGATTAAGAAAGGGACGCTTAGATGGTTTGGACATGTAGAGCAAATGAACGAAGAAAGGAGTGTAATAAGAATATATGACGCGAATGTGAATGGAAGAAGAAGCCGGAGACGCCCGAGGAAGACATGGCACGATCGAGTGAATCAAATACTTGAGTCGGGTCATGCCAAGATCGAGTTGTTTGGCGGTCCGTCCTCTCTGCCTACTCCTGCGAGGAAACGGCGTGATGGTTAGTTAGTTAGTTAGTTAGATAAAATGAGTCTTTAAAAATAAAAATAAAAAATCGAAAAGAACGAAAATCTTATTAGTAAAAGGTCTAATAGTGCGTTTTATTCCACTCGATCGTACACTAAATTAATGCAAACACACAGCTGTTTTATTGGTCATCGCACATTCAACCTTTTACCAAAAGAAATTCTAACCACAAATAAATTAACTTTCTACGTAAAAGAAGTAAAATTATGGCTGAATGATCTATATGTTGAAACATTACTTCTACAAAATTCTTTTTTTTTAAATTCTGCTCACTTATACTCTAACTCGAAAATTCCCATTAAATATTGTACTTTCTTACTGTTACAATACTTAAAATAATTAATATTCTGGTACTCTTATTTACTTAAATTACTCATATTACCCACACACAGGCAGTGCCTATGTGCTTTCCCATTTCTTACTATTATAATTTTAACAATGCATGTAATAAAAATGTATATATTTTATGTTAAAAACTTTGTGAAAAAATAAAGGAAAAAAAGGTGTACAAAATCAGTATAGGAATAATTTCTAGTAGATAAACAATTTATAAGATAAAAAAATAATAATACTACATAGAAAGTTTGCTAAGCGGTCTTAAGGTGATTTTCCCACAAAAACAGTGTAATATAAGTAATCCAATTATTATTATTAAGTCATCATCGATGAATCGTTTAATGTGACGAAATATCAAAAATGTTCATTTATTATCATGATAAATCAATACATCCCGGAAACGCATATATCAACAAAATATTCCATTATCTATTTTTTCGACTCTTTTTCACTTAAAAACTTAAATTACTACAATAGGGGTCAGTGGCGTGCAGTCCATAAAGGCTGAAAAGCTGTGACAACCCTGAGAAAAATGTTCCATAAAAAAAATTTATTTAATTATATAATTAGAAATACACTTTAATTAAAATATATAAATATTTCGACATGTTTCGATAGCAATGCTATCATCCTCAGGAATAAATTAATACTAAAAAATAATTTCAAATATAGAAAAATGATAAAAATTAGAACAATAATTTAAGAATATACAAAATATGAGCATAAACAAAAATGAATAAAAGTAGGTAAGTAATTATTCAAAATATTCAAAATGTTCGAAATATTTATATATTTTAATTAACGTGGTGTATACAAAGTGTATTTTTAATTATATAATTAATAATGACTCCACAAAGTTATCAATCATTTGAAGAAATTATAAATAATTTATTTGTTGTTGATAAATTTGATATATATATTATATAAATTGAAAATACACTTTGTATATACCACTTTACTTAAAATATATAAATATTTCTACATGTTTCGATAGCAATGCTATCATCTTCAGGAATTATTTTATTCCTGAAGATGATAGCATTACTATAAACATGTAAATATTACTATTTAAGTAAGTGTTATATATAATAATAATATGCCACAAAGTTACCAAGCATTTGAAGAAATTATGATATATATATTTTTTTTTATATTACAATCGTTCAATATTAATAAATGATTATTTTTTTAATCAAATTAAACACTCAAACGTTGTTTTAACCACATTTATTTTATACGCCTACCGGTTTCGGAACAACCGTTCTATCGTCAGGGCAAGTGTATACTGAACAATATTACAAATTTATGGAAGAAAATACATAATAAATGACACAGTGGGGGTGGGGGGCGTCGATAGGGATTAGTAAATAGTGGGGGAAGAGATATAAATTGAGGGATGGGTGAAAGGAAACATATTTAAAAATTGGCTGTAAGATAGTTTTTTTTTATTATTAATAATAGACTCATTATTATTGAGATGATTATTTTTTTTCTAGAGAATGTTATACTTTGAGTTGCAATTCGACTTCTGTTATCTAGAATTAATATTTTTATTATAAAAACTGTTCCCCTTTCGATCGTTTTATCAATTGATATATTTCTAGAGTATTCCTTAGTCCGTAGGTACATTACATATATATTATCATAAAATTTAAATGTTTTTATCTAAGTTGTGAAAGTTTGAACGAATCTGTCAAAATCCGTCGTAAAACTACACAATGCCTACGTTTGATCATAGAGCAATGCACGCCGCTGACAGAGGTATTACCATAATTATTAACAAGTCAATTAACGGCCATCTTATTCACAGCAATATGAACCG
Source organism: Halesus radiatus (assembly GCA_022606495.2). NCBI lineage: Eukaryota > Metazoa > Arthropoda > Insecta > Trichoptera > Limnephilidae > Halesus > Halesus radiatus. The sequence goes on from JAHDVE020002607.1 coordinate 42,924, forward strand.
TGCAACATAATATATTAAAGATCTTCGTTTTAAAGTACCAGAGACCAGCTAAAATAAAATAAAAATTAAGACTTAAAATAAAAAATTCCGAAAATGATGCTATATCGAATATTATTTGCGTTTCCACTAATCCCTAACAGCTGTTCTTTTTTGCTACCCATGGAAAAATTACACCAAATTTTTAACATACCTGGCATACTTGGCAGCCGTTTTTAATTGCCGACAATTTGGATCACATTGCAGAGTCCATCATCAGAGCAGATGAGAGCATCAATGTTTTTGTACAAACGTAGGTAATTACGATACCCATCAATTAAAAAATATGTTTTTCCGCAATTAGTAAAATTCGTTGCACATCCGTCAATCAAAAGAATAAAGTTACACATCAAAATTATTTTAGCAACAAAAAAAAAACAAATTAAGCTATTTTACTTTTTTAGACGTGATAATTTTAATGACCACGTTTCAATAACGTTCCGTTCAGCATTCACAGTTCGCGCGAAACAGACAGATTGGGGTGTAATTATGTTTTTAAGGGCGTACGAGGGTTATGAATAATTGAACATGGACCCGCCCTCAGTGCAAGTCCTTTTTTTAAAGTAGCGAAGAAAACCAATGTAGGAATCGAAGCATATGTTTATGATTTATTATTTCCTTCCGTTCGATGTTTCCATTATTTTGAATTGAACAATGGTTTGAAATTACAACTCAATGGAAGTATACTGATTCTCAATGTTTTAAGAAGCATTCTACATTTTTTTTGCAGGACTGCATATTCAATATGTTATATTTTAAAAATTCGTTTAAAGTACTCGATTATATTAGAATTTTGGTGTGTTTTGATTAGCGATTCTGTGTGATTGGTTTCATTTAATTTAACTTAAATTTCAATACGTCCGCCATAAAATTATACGGGGAAACAAAACTATTAACAATAGGAAAACTATTCGATTATGATTAATATATGCTTATTAATAGACTCGTATATATTTAAAACTCATGCCATACAATAACAGAATTCATTAACACGCCACGAGTACACACACACTTTACACGAAAACATGATAAAATACATTTAAAAACCATACATACACATTATGGCAAGCAATCCATTAGCTACGAGGGGTGCAATTTATATATATTTGAAAAAAAAAATTTCCATCGAAAAATAAATGAACAAACATTGTTTTTTTATGTATAAAATTATGTATGATATTATATATGTATCGTTCTAGTTAAGTAAGTGAAAATGTAATTATCTTTTTTCTAGAAAAAAAATAAAATATTTTGCATTCCCCCACTTATATAGCCAATGATTGAGGAACCTTCTGGATGGTACGCAAATGATAGTATTGTGACAACTTAACTCCTGTTTCATCAAAGCCTTCATTTGCAACTTACCCTTCGCTGTTCGAAAGAATAATAAAGTTGCATATTTCGCTTCTCGTATTATATGGTATACGAGTAGGTAGGCACTTAGAACCAGGAACTAAATAATGGGTAGGTAGGTACCTGCCTACTCTATTAATTTAAGGTAATATTAAAAATGACTGATTAAACTAGTCCTCAATGTGGGCTTTTCCGCGGCGTATGAAAAAATAAGTTGGCATTAGTTTTTTGGTTATTACAAAAATTCACCCCCCGTTCATTATCAGTGGCAATAATATTTCATTACTTCTGGTGTCGAAAACTATTTGTAAATGTCAAAGGTGAGGTGTGAGGTAATAGGGGTGGCAATTATTTGCTTTGGGGTTGTTTGACTGGGGGTTTAATTCGATTCGATTTGAGTACAAGATCATTAGGGGATGTAATTAAGTTTTTTGTCAGATAAATCATTTTTACGGTCGTTGGGTGATTAATTTGAATCTAAAAGATGCACCCCCGAAGGAAGCTTGATCGGTTAAGCAATTTTCATGCAAAAGAACATTACATATTTGCAATAAAATGTCTTTTTGGTACATTGTAGCAAAACGAGAGCAGATACATGGATATAGGTGATCGATGTCATCATGGGAATAGTACATGTCTACATACATGTTATTGCTCTTTAACCAAGGGTAGATGTAATGAAAAATCACGTCTTAGATTTACAAATAAATAATTCCGCTGAGAGTTACCTCAGTTATATCTTGTTGAAAATGATAAATAAATATGTTCAGGTAAAACGATTACGAGACGTAAAGAAAAGTTTTCATGAAAAATGTTTTTTTTTTAAATGAATGCTTATTCGTTTATTACTGCACGCCACTGAAACACATATATTAAAGTACGATATTGTGTTTAATTGCTGAAAATGACGAAAAAACATCGGCCACGCATAAAACGCATGATATCGGTAGACTGCCCAGTACTACTGATGATGACCGCGCATAGTGGCATGGCGAGCGACACCCTGCCTACCACACCACTCGCATGTACGAGTATATATTGACTATTTTTTTCCCGATTTATCGATAAAACTCTTTTTCTGTTGGGCTCGATAAATACTTATTCATATATTTTAATTATTTTATCCGATACATAAATGCATAAAATGGAGAATAACCCAAAATACGTGCTCTGTGTTTTGTATATTTACAGAGACACTGAAATTTTTAGAGACATGACAATTCAGTTAGCTGCACGGGCAAGGAAAGATTAAATGTTAGTACCTACCTAGGTAAAAAACTAACTTTACCAATTTTCTTCTCTGATGTCGAATAACATCTTTGAAACATATATACCGCACAAGAGTCCTAACTACTCCCAACTGTCTGGGGCCAGTAAGACTATGGCATCCCCAATTGAGGAATGTTGTGTGGCTGAAGGTATATGGTAGGGGAGGGGGGAGAGGAAGGTGGGGAAATATCTGGCTATTCAGATCTGGTCACCAAACATGGCTAAAAGCCATTTCAATCAACGTTTCAATTCTGAATGGTGGTCTTTCACCAGGGCGATATTGAGAGCATCTTCCACTCTGTAACGTGCACAAATGTGCTATATACTCTTATTATCTTTAAATGAATTATTTATGAAACAGAACAAATTAATTAAATGAAAATTACTTGCGCACTTGTTATGTTGGTACACATATGTTTATCATACGTTAGCATTATCAGCCATTTTGGTGGAGTGGAATGTACACAGCCCGCGAAAATTCAAAATTCACCTTTTCTTTTGAACACACCTCGTATAATTTTAAGTATTTTCTGTGTTCATGTCAACCCTGTACCAATTCTGGTCGACGCACCTATAGGTACCTACATACCTGTATAAGGCAAATCTAGTGCTCGAATAATACTTCAAAAACTTACATTTCTGATGGCGTAAAAATACCTACATCAGTTTTCAATTCACTATCGTTTTTCACAAAGTACCTATCTATAATTTAATTTATGTAGGTAGGAACTTACTATCGTGGGAATATTCCAATGTGGTTCCTAGCCACATATAATTAACCAACACAAACATGACATGATTTTCAGGAAATTTGCGTGCTAAATAACGAATATTTTTCAGCAATTTCCAATTTCCCCTCATCATTATCCAAGGGAGGATCTGAACCTGACAACCTGTACTTAGCCTGCGCTGTGAACATTGATTTGAATGCAGATAAATGTGTAATATATTATACTATTTTTTATCATCAGTCATGGTATTGTCCATAGACACTTACTCATAACCAGCAATAAAATGACGGTGTTAAATTAAATATAATCGACAGAATTTATATTTTGACAATCTACGTCGCATTTCGATTAGCTTCAAGGCTTTGAATTTAAAGGTAGCAGACCTTCTATCACATGTTGGCAAATGAAATTTTCGATACAATTACGAATTCTTCAAAATAAGCATGACTTTCGCAGATTTTAAATGACAATTTGTGCAACAAGTGTGCCCGATAGATAGGAATGTTTCAGATTGCCAAATATCTTACACAGGACGCCACGCTATGCCGCTACCCTTCTCTACTATTACTTACTTCAATAATTTTTTTTTTCAGATTCATTGATCTATGTACGTATTTAGAAATTGTGTTGACAAAATTATTTGTACGATGTAAGTGAAGCGTCCTCGTCATAACAGCCAACGATTGTATTGAAATAATCCAGAATCAAAATATCATAGGAGTATTTGCTCATAATAGCCGTGAACTCGG
>JAHDVE020002608.1:0-89279 GCA_022606495.2 Halesus radiatus
CGAGACGTACGCTCCCGACTATGTTCAAATGACCACTGGTGAAATCTGCCGTGTGGCAGCAAAACCCAATTTCGGTTAGGCCACCTAGCAGTTAGGCCACCCGCTCGTCTGGAAGCTACTTAATGATGATGAATTTGGACCACGTGATTGTCTAACTGCCGGTTGCAGTGAAGTTTTTGTGTTTTTGAAGGGAATCCGTTCAGAATGTGCATTTTGATGATGACAACATTGTTTCTGTGGATGCTTCGGGTCCTTCAAATGTGTCCAACTTTACTATTTCTCCACTCACTAGGCTACCGGAGCCACGACATAATTAGGAACATAAAGATTTTGCTATCATTGTGCCACCATTTCGATTTGAAGAAGGTGTCTTCTTATATTTTAGAAAACTGTAAAACGTTTACCGACCTTCCAGAAAATGATTGATGACATTGTGGATCCAATTCTTTTTCAATCAAATTTATATGCGACACAGAAAGGCAAACCCTTAAATTTATGATGGACGCCCTGCGTGTACTGATCATTACTCACCAGCTATTGACTTGAATAATCCTGTAATGTGTTCCACAATGCCATGGGATAGATTTTCAGCAATTTTGGCTAACTTGCATGGCAATGATTTTTCTTTTTATTTAAAGAAAGACATAGTCTCTGATAGTCTTAATAAATCTTTTGGATCAAGTTTAAAGATTGGTCCATCGGGAAACAGTATATGCCCAAAAAACCAGTAAAACGTAGTTATAAAATGTGGTGTATTGTTGACTAAAAGAGATATATATATTAAAACTTTCCATATACCAAGATAAAGATGAGGAGCTCCAACAGGAATTTAAAGACTATGATTTAGGATTTACGTCTTCACACTTGGTTGAAAGGTTAATAAGAGATTTTTTTTTGACCTGCGGTACAATCAGGGTAAATTGGTAGGTTTTCCCAACTAATATGACGGCAGATAAATACATCTAATGTGGAGAGTACGATTACCGATTCACTTTTTTTTAATCGTATAATATTAATTATATACAGTGGCAACTTATACCCGCTAAGCCACTGCAAAGAGCTTATCAGCAAGAGTTTATTTCAACAATATTATATAATACAACAATAAACAACAATCATCATACAAATGTAGGGCAAAGTAACGATATAGAGGCGCATGCATGCTGTGATCAACGTATATAAATTGGAAAAAAAATTTAAAAGAAATATATGGATATGGGTATTGGAGTTTTTAAATGGAAAAATAATAAAATGGTTCACTTGGTATCTAACTATCATGAAAATGAGGTGTCTGAAGTAAAAATAATCGAAAAAAATGGATCCAAGTTGGAGTTTCCCTATCCAACAATAGTAAAAATTACAACCAGCTTATGGATGGGGTTCACATGGCTGATCGTTGACGAGTACTATATTGTGTAAACCGAAAAAAAAATGGTGGCATAAACTGTTGTGAGGACTGTTGGATGTTGCATTAATTAACTCGTACATTATTTATTGTAATTTATTTGAAAAACAATCTGTAAAACAGTTTAGAAAAAATGTCTCGATGGGCCTTATATCGCAAAAGAAAATTGAAGCAAGTAAAAGTAACTCAATTGGCACTAATAGTGAAGGCCCCTCAAAATGTAGAAATTATGAGTATTCAGTTATTAAAGATATTCGTTTAGGAAATATAGGAGGACATTGGCCGATAATTGTAAAAAAACGAGGAAGGTGTGAGGTTTGCAACAAAAAAAGATTCAGTCTAAGTCACGTTCTTCGTGCAGCCACTGCAAAATATTTCTGCGTTTGAATGAAAAAAAAATGTTCCAATGCGTTTTATAATGTAAATAAAAAATATCCTTATCTGTCAAAATTGTAAGCCATTCAAAAATAAACAATTAAACACACATTATAAAATAAATTCCAACTTTTTGCCTTTCGGTACAAAAATGTACCGGGTGAATTTTTCCCAAAAGGAGTTTTCTGAAAATTCCAAAAAAAAATTGGAATGATGTTTAAGTCATAAATAAGAGATAATTTTGAAGAAAATGTATGAATATCTGCTAAATCTATGATCAGGGAATAAAGGGTTAAGTCAGGTTGCGAGATTAATTCGCCAATGATTATTAAAAATAATCTATTAAAAGATTAGTATAAAAAAGAATAATCCAGCAAGAATGAAAGTTATTTAAATTGTCATTTAATTTGGAGAACTGTATAGCTGTACAATGAATCAATGATTTAAAAAAAAAATTACAACACCTAACAAAGACATGTCATCATGTACTTATATTTTCCAAATATCGCTATAGTAATAAAAAAAAAAGATTTTGTTCGAGATATGGAGATTTTATGCTTTTACAGATTTAATCTGTTATTTTCAGTATTCAAATCCAGCGTTCTCGAGTAAGGATTGCAATGCATAATCCGTCACATTAAAGAAGTTCAATATATTTACGTTACAAACGCAAAAAGATTTTTTTAACACAAATTCGTGTTTGAACAGAACTAAATATATAAATGGAACCGTAATATGGGGCGTCTTTTGAATCGGGGGGCAACTTTGTAATTACCGCTACCACTTAAAAATTACCCGCTTATTTTTATTATTTTTTTAGAAAACGTAGATACAATAATGCTTAGAAAATATGTTGGTTTCATATAAGTTGGAATTGAGTTGTATTCAAACATATCGGTTGAATTGTAAAGCTGCTTTTTTAAAAATATTTTCAGTGATGGAGAGAAACATTTTAGATTTCCTCAAAAATTATAATAGTTTAGTATATATCACTGTTCATCGATATATATAACTACTCGCAAATTCGAATTTGCTTTTAAGGAGTAATCGGATGTTTTCTTGAATGGCGTGAAATTGATCACCCTTTTCTCTTCGCTTCGGTATGAAATACAGTGTTCGAACATATTAAAAATAAACTTGGCAGTAGGGTTCACAAAAATTAGAGGCTATAAGTTATCGTATATTGATTTATCATTACAAAAAAAATGACGAAGCAAAATACATAAAGATAAAATAAATCATTCTAGAATAATAATAATAATAATCGGATGATTTTTATAGTGCCGTTTTTGTGAAAAATCAAGGCGCTGTACAAATCTTACTTCCTATTCTTACATTATTCCTATATTACATCGATTACATTTCTTTTTTTGGACAGGGTATCATTACATATTATTTATAGACCATATAAAGAGATGCAGTTAAATTATCAAAACTAAATACGGCTTGATCTAAGTTTTCATACATGTTAAATTGAGAAAAAAAAATGCTAACTGTATTTATTCATTACGATATATTGCAAAACGCTAATACAAATGATAGGAGTCATGTGAAGTTGGGCGGCGGGTGAGAACGGGGGCCGGGGGGATTGATCCATATCCATATCCAATCTTCTTTGTCTTTGTTGGTGACGCCCCTGGGCGGCCTGACGGGACGCTTGGTGTTGGTCTGCCCGTACGCCAGGTAGCGCTTGTCGGCCGGCTTTAGGATCTGGCAAGAGCGCACCAGCGTGTCGTCCATTTCTCGCCCCAGCCGGTGGTGTCCTTCTCGGGGTCGGAACACAGCAGATCGCAGAGCAGCCTGGTCGGGCACGTCCGTGGGCCGCATGATGCACCGGATCTGCTCTGTAGACTGGAGGTCAGAACTCAGCTCGCCGTGACAGCAGAAGATCTTCTCGTCAAGTGTCTTTTCCTATTGCGCCTTTCTCGGCAGTCACGAAATATAATTTTACGGGTTTCGGTTGTGGTACAACGTTCAAGGTTATACAACGATATCTTTGCAGCTATTACATGGTCCAAAATAACAAATTAACTATTAAGTTTGCGTTGTGTAGCCCGGTCGTAAACGATATTGTTTACAATCACCATAGTTCAAAGAATAACATTGTAAATCAACCATTCACTTTGGACACTTCCCTAGGCTTTTAACAGGTAAAGGTCTTTAAACAAGCACATGTGGCGAACGCCTTCGACCGATGACCGATGCTTTTGGGTTAATTTAGAACAACGTGACAGATTTGAACTTAAAATATTTGGTTTTTATTTGATTTTTTATTATAAACTTGATTTAAGCCCGAAACGGCCACACTAAAATTATACGATTTTTATAAATGTAAACTTATAAATTATTGCGGTTATTTTACGCTATTTTAACACCGGAAAAATTAAGAACTTGGCAATATTTCCCAGATAAACTGGAGCGCTTATAAAAAGCTGCCGGCTGCTACGAGAGCGCCAAAATATATTATATAATGTTTTAAAAGATATGAAAATTGCTGATTCTGACAGTATGTCTATTCAGAAAGAATGCAAGGGTAATAAAATCGTTATGAATAAGATTGGGAAGGGGACGCTCATATGGTATGGACATGTAGAATCAGATCAACGAAGAAAGGAGTGTAATAATAATATATGTCGCAATTACGAATTTTTGAAATCCAGGACGTTGGTTAAATTCAAACTTCCAATGAAAATCACCCAGTTTATTCGATTTGAAATACTTAAAACTGATATAGCACTTTAACTAGCACACATTACACGACAACTTCATATCCCGCAACGAGTATTTCGAAAGCATTGCAATATATGATAACACGAAAGTTATAAATAATGCGAATTGTTGGAAGGGTTTCTTAATCCGCTCTAATGGAGTGAAGCTCAGTGCAGTTTGTACGGCTATACTGTCATTCCCACTGGAAATTGACTACAGAACAAGCTTAACTCAATCTGAAAATGTAAATAAAATGCATGAACAGCAATTGCATCTGTTCTTTAGACGCGACGGCCAGACTAGTTTGATAGAAGTCTATAAATCTCTCCGGGGCCCTACAATGCTGCAGAGCCAGATGCGACTAGGAAACGGAATTAACAGAGACGTTTGATTCCAGTTAATTAAACAGACAAAACGATTAGTTATTATAATGAATGACAACATCCTTAGAGAAGTAATTCGCCCTCAGTAATGAAGGCACATCAACGGTTTTAATAAGGGGGTAGAATGTAGATTGTATTTACATATTGTATATGTGTTTATTTCTCAAATCTAAGAAATATACAATAAAAAAGTGAGACTGCGCACTATTTTTTACTGTTTTTAGTAGAACAATGCATCATCATTTGATATTTTTGCAAAAGAAAGCGGAGAAGTGATAGAAGAAGGGTAAGTTTTTAGAAGTACCTGGCTATTCAGATCTGATCACTAAACATATCTATAATAATCTCAAACAACGTTGCGACTTCGAATGGTGGTCTCTCTCTCTCACCAGTTAGATACTTTTGATTTCCGATAAGAGGTTCTGAAATCTGGATTAACATTTATATTTGAAAATTCTTAGCTTGTATGTAGGTTTTTAAATAAAATTTATTATTTAATTGATATTTCTAATGTAAGGTCTATACTTAATGACGTTCAAATTGAACACTCACATCACAATTTTTAACGCTATGACGAATCAATCTCCCAACCCAAAGGCAAATTCATAAACCATTACGCTACAAAGACGGCTTAATCGAGTTATTTATTGTAATTACGCACTTAAAGAACAACATTATGTTATTTAGGGCGAATTTAATGTGAATCGATTGTATTTAAGCTAAATAGATGTTCACTAATCTATTTCACAATTAAGGACTTAGTAAACCAGGCTCAGTAGTTCGTATATTTATGGCAAAACCTTAACGCTAAGGCACTTCTAAGGTTCTACTGCAAGAAAGCATTAGGCGTTCCCTGTAAAAGGCTTTGCATATAACTACGTATAATGTAGCAGTGTATGCAATAGAGCTGACGCCATAAACAGTGGTAATTTTAATGGCTTGTTTCATTGCAGTAGATACATGGCTCCGGCTGACCGTAAAGCTGGGACTTTAGCATTCAGTTGGACAGAGCTTTGACCGCCGTACGAGCACAGTTTAAAGAACTTGAATAGTTAAATACTACGTGATTGATGTACTCGTCCTGCATGCTGAAATGGCCTTAATTTAAATAACCAGAATTTTAAACACTTCGCAACAAAAAACGAAGCGTAGATGGAATGCTGAGATATCACTCGCGTTTTGTTTTAGGTTCCTGGGGGTATATAAACGATTAAAGAAATTTGCAATTCTACAATTTGAAATCGTTTTGAAGTACTTTTTTCTCATTTAAATGAGAAATAAAGAGCCAGCGTTAACGTTAAAGAAAAGAAAAGTTAATGAGTCAGTTATTTAAATCGTATTTTTGGGTCGCTCACATAATTTAAAAGTTTCATGAATACTCCAGACGTTCAATTAAATAAACCAAAACATTAACATTAACAGATAAAATACATTGACGAAGCTTAGGTAATTTACCTAAGGCGATAAATATTTTATGCAAAGGGATTGTCTTCTTGTATAGATAATTTTAACTTATGGATTGTGGAATACATATACTAGTATAATAAAATAACAACTTTGGTTAAAGAACTTACCTTTAATAAATTACAAAGTAATTTTTAATTCATTTATAAAGAACTTACCGTTTACTTCTTTAGATTCCTCATTCCATCGCACTAGAATAAAATACACTACTAATTAGTAAATACAAATCAACGATTAGTAATCGTTAATTGTTGGGGTGTGAAACAATACCATAAGATAGAGTAGATTAGGGTTTTGCGGAGGAAAAGATACATTTTAATGTAGTAATGTGATTTAGAACAATGAAAAAAAGTTTTGTTATTTAATTTATTCCTCAATAGTCCATTCGATAATATTAAAAAAAACATAGTCCGGAGTTTACACCCGACGAACAAGTAATTCGGAATATAATTTTAAATAATTACTGCAAACTTAAATCTAATTGCTTTTTACAAATATAGGAACATATGAAAATATTATATATTTATATTTTAAAGATGTTTTTGCTCTAGCTCAAAAAAAATATCAGCAGATGACACAAATAAAAATAAACCTCCCCCATAAAGAGTCACCCTTTAAACATTAAACCAAGTGCCATAATGAATATCTATGAGAGGTTGTTATACGTTCCTAGGGAAATAAGAATAAACAAGGCTTTGGGGTTCGGGGTTCCCCGCCCACTTCAGTTCGGCTCGGAAAGATTTGATAGCCTCGAGGTTATGCGTCTCCTCGACGACTCATTCCGTCCAATCCGGCTTTAGGTGCGGCTTTAAAAACTTAAATACCTAGCTGTGAAATTTGGAATGGCTCTCCTCGGACTTACCACATCTTACAGAATGTAATTTTGGAAGTTTATTGCCAGCGCAATAATCCCCTTAAAATATCTAGCACTTTTGAGTCTTGTGGCTTGGGTGAACTCAACTGCTTTGTTGTAGGTACCTAGTTTATAATTAATATTAATTTTGAGAAATATTAGTCCCCTCCTCAACAAACAATAAATAATGCAGGCATATGAAAAAAAAACACGTCTGTTTTGAAGGGAGAAATAAAGTTGTATATTAATTCGACTCGCGATAATGTAGTTTTTGCAGGACTTTGTATTCCAGCATTAACTGTATCTGAGTACACTCACATGTATTACGTGTGATACATGTATTTATAAGACGTTAATTAGGTTAAGGATAAGAAAATTATAAAAATAAATGCATTGCAACAAACAGGAAACCAAAGAATTCGATAACCGTGATGAAAAATACTTGCTAAAGAATTCATATATTGGTTTATCACGGTGGCTTCGTAGGAGGTTCAGTGGCAGTTACCCAAAGTTTAAATTCCAGTTACAGCAAAAACCTCTTCGCGTACATTTAGCATGTAAATAGAGTAAACCGGATAACTAGATTTTTTAAACAGCTTTTCTTTAACTTTGTCATTTGCAATCATACCCAAATATTTAATGAAAGTAATTTTATTTTATTTCTATCAATCATAATTAGAAGTTTTCAGGTTGTGTACAAACCTAACGCTTTTATTTAACTTTTTTGAAATTGAATGTAAAATTCTGGTTTGCCAGTCCAGCAAAGTTGTACGTTAAATTAATTGTGACTGAACTATAACGTTAGCGGCTGTTCGAGGCCAGCTTTTAGTAGAGGAATAGCGTGACGGGGGAACATGCAATAATTTGCTGAAAAAATGACGGCGCCGACAGTCGAATCAACATAAATAAGGCAATAATTAGTTCAACATTTACAAAGCGAACAGGCTGCTTCACAGGTTATTCTATGGAAAAGTTACCAAAAAAGCACAAAAATTGGTCATTCTATGATTTTACCGGGAAATTCTAACCTATTTACCTAAATGATCGTGGAATTCAAGTACAGTAGAGTCGAATTTTAAGGAGATGGTTGCCAAAACGGAGAACTTCATCAAAGAATAGAATAAGAAGAGCTAAGCTTAGTATCGATATGAATCTATCAGTGTTTAAATTAATGCTATCATCTCAATCTTATATACGATGACCAAATCTGAATGATGAATGAGATGTTTGTTTTCAAACATTTCATTTCGGTAGTTTCTCTGGTAGGAGTAAAAATATGATCGAATTAGAAAGATTACGAAAAGTTTTTGACAACGATTTAATAGACAAATCACAGCATAGACATGTATTCAGAATCCCAGAAGAGCAACTACTACGATGATTAAACCTAATCTAACCTAGCCTAATAAAACACGAACTTAGACACCATTTCGGTGAATGCTAGTGTTGCGAGTGCGAACTCAACAGAAATTCCGTCTTCACAATATGCACTTTTTCTTTATTATTTAGGATGATAATTCTCTTTATAATTGGGTCGAGAAAGGACATCCTGGAGCCAAGTGTGCTATAACTAGTAATCTCTAATCTTAGTGAATTCAAGTGAGCTTCGTAGGCTCGTTCCTCTGTTTTTAAGGTCGGGAGGGTGAACGTGTATATTAATGACATCAGTGGTCTATGAACAATTAACACTAAAGATATCTACGCAAAATATCACAACTAGAATTTACCTTTAAAACCTAAGATTAATAAATGTTTTGCTTCTGCAGTAACAGAGGATTGCATTTTTTCAAACTTATATATTCTTAACCACGTGGTGGCAGAGTCTGTTAAAAAAGTTTTTGGTGGATATATATATATACCTATACAAAACTATTACTGTAAATACCTCCATGGTTTACAAGTAAAATCTAAGTTTTCAAAAATTTTGGAATTTTACAGTTACACGAATAAAGTTTTGCATTTTCTTATATTAATTCAAACAATGCCATAATATGCTGAAATTTATCGATGGTTAATCGACAAGTTCTTGCAAAATTCATTGAAAATCATTATGTTTAGTGCTTTGCGCCCAAATTATAAAGTGATGAAATAATGTCCAACTCATTGGCATATGTTCCGTAGGCATATGATAAATTGAATGTTGATTAATGAAATTGAAATTTAATTGGGACAGTCGATGTACAATTGCGATGTTTCAATTTGCAAGTCAATGTATGTACATACTTAAATACATAAATTAAGTGTATACATTGACTAGCATATTTCGTACAACGGTACTAAGCATATTGGACCAGTTCCGATTGCTATACTCGTAAATTATTGACAATGGCATGTAATTAGCAATGGTTTGGATGTGTAATAGGTTCTCTATTATCGCACCCATTTGATCACAACTTTACATATGAAGGTAGATACTTATAACTAAATAATGATCAACACAATGACAATTAAGTCCTTTAATGGAAGCAATCTTCCCAACAAGCCCTCCAGTGATATGCTTGGTGCAACCTTAAGTGACCAGCTCAGGTATGGGGCTTCATCGAAGCCAGAGAAAAGTTGGCCTCTCAGAAGCTGGACGTATTGTACAGAGCCCGCAGATACTTTAATAGTACACAACTGCTGACCCTGTACAAATCGCAAGTGCGCCCCACTTTAGAATTTTGCAGCCATTTATTTTCGGGAGCCCCAAAATATCTGAAACAAACCATTGACTCTTTGCAGAAACGGGCGGTCCGTTTGATAGATTCGCCTATCTAAACAAACGGACTGCAATTTTTGGAGCACAAACGTCAGGTGGGAATGCTGTCCTTGTTCTACCGATATTTTAATGGAAGATGCTCTGAGGAACTAGCGTCATTGATGCTTTCGGCACCAGTGCTTAGTCGGGAAACACGCCAAACGCGCGTCCAAGATTTGTACACGGTTGAAATTTGTCACATAAGAACGGGTCGCTTCTACGACTCATTCTTCTGGAATGATCTGCCAGCCTCTGTGTTTCCTCCATCCTAGAACATGGGTTTCTTTAAGACCCAAGTTCACTCCTTCCTATCCACTAAAATACTCTCCACACAGCATTCCCAAAGATGATATAGGCCTTGAGGGAAATTGTTTCCCCCAGGGCCTACTATGAGGAGTTACTGTAAAAAAAACATTCTCTTGTTTTTAGAATAGATTCAGATCACCGGATCGAACGATTTATTTAGAATACTATACAGTAAATCCAAATACGCGCAAAACTCTTTAACAGGACGTGTCTGTAAAGCTCAAAATACCCTACGATATGTACACATTTTCAACTGTCACCGGAATTTATTGTAAAAAAAGAAGCTCACTGAATTAATACTAAACACTTCGAAAACTGGCATTGTGCATATAAATAAACTGCTCTATCTTACAATCATGCTCACTGACTTATGGTTATTTTTTGTAATATCATGTAGGTACCAAACAACCTTGAATCATTAATGGAACTCAATTGTTCTAGAATTTCTTATATTGAATATGTTTTTCAGAGATCATCACTTTTTGATTGACCTTGAAACATTATAAATTTAACACTTACTATTCGGTTTCGAATTTTTTTATTTTCTTTTCGGTAGTTATTTTCGGATCGAATGGATTTTATATAACTGCAGAATAATTTCTTGGCCACTTTGTGTTCGGTCACTTAATATAGCTTTGTGGTAGTCATGACCAAAATAAATAATTCCCACTGTATTTCTCCGGTACCTCTGGCTCCATTACAAAGGAAAAGGTAACTGCTAAGAACTGGAATTATTTTTTGACTTTTTGGAAGTAAAGTACTCACACGGGTATTATTGTCCCTTCACCACCATTTTTTACAGGCTTAAAAGTAAACAGCTGTATAAATAAAAAAAATAAAAACGGTATTTTTTATTTGTAATCGTATTTTTGTAACATTGATTCTACACTATCATGCCGGAAATAACGTAATTTTTATTATTTGTTTTCCGTTTCCTATTTATTTTATTTATCCGTAAATTTTCCATTGAAAGAAAATGTTAAAGTAAGTTGGATTTATTAGCGTAGTTAAAACATTCATGTTGTAAGAAAACCTATTTTTTTTATTTTATGAAAATAAATTCATAATCAAAATCGTAAAGAGATCACCATAAAATATAGCGTCTCTTAAATAATAATTCATTGGAAGATTGATTGGAAGCGGGGATAGAGGAAGAGGTTTTCGAGAAATATGCTTAATTGATGCGATTGAAATTTCACTGAGTTATTCCCGAGTGAAGACTTCTAGGGGAGATTTATTAAGCGGTATCTAGCCCCCTATAGGAAAGAGCACCAATAACGTTTTCCAAAAAATTCCAAACTTCAACGTAAAAATTCAAAATACTGGCTATACGATCCTTGGCTACGAATTGGGAGGTCGCGGGTTCAAATCCCTGTGAGCGCAAGTTTAATTAAATTTTGTTATTTCATAATTTATTAATTAAAAATATTATGTAGTATATTTGCGGCATGTTCCAGAGTGGTAGATACTATCAGTATCGCTCTGGTGAAAGACCACCATTCAGAATCGAAACGTTACTTGAAATGACTTTAGCCGTGTTTGGTGACCAGCTCTGAATAGCCAAGTATTTCCCCACCTTCCTCTCCCCCATCTCTTTCCCCTCCCCACTATATTTAGTCTTATGACATACCACAATTGGGGATGCCATGGTCTTACTAGCTCCAGACGGTTGGGAACACCTGGGACTTTCGTGTGGTATCACGATAAAAAAAACGTAATTTTAATTTTTCCAATAATTATTAAAATAAATGTTCATGAAATCGAATAGCGTGATGGTTACATGAATTCAGTATCATCTAAAACTGAGTAAACAGGTTAATGCGCGTTCAAAGTGCAAAAATGTTTTACGTTTATTTTGCACAAAAAAGTAACTCCCGCCATAGCAAATGTAAAAGCTCTCACTCATATTATTTGTGTAGTTTATGTATGTACCTACTTGCGGTATTAACTCTGGTAGGCACTGTTCTATTCCTGAATAAATTATTGCGGTATTTAAAAACCGAATGTTCATTTTTATGGCTTAGAGTTAAAACATTGTATATCCACTTTTAGGCGAATGAACTATAGAAAACACGTATTTTTATGCGTAAATATATGACAAGTCTAATTCACATTATTTAAAATACATTTACATATTTTAACGCTCTAAAATCTAATTTTGTTATGATTTTCAAATTTTTAACTTAATTTATATTGAAATAATGGTTTAAAAAGGTACAATATTTTAGCTATAAGCCATCGATTTATTTTGAATATTTGTTGGTAATTTTTCCTTCTATACCCTTATCGTTATCAATCATCATCTTCTTCCCTTTGTTCTATTCGGGTTGGGGACCCAACGCCCCTACAAGGCGCCTTCAGGCGCCTCTGTCCTCGGCTACTTCAGCGAGTTCCATCCATATCAGACCTAGCCGTTCCTCACACAGTTTCTGGAGTAGCTTTCCATAACTTTCCTAAACTATCTGTCTCCTAAAACCACACAATAAAGAAAAATGCGATGTTGGCGTGTTTCATGATCCAAAAATCTGGTACCAATGCCATAAAATTTCTAATACACAACATTATTTCATTCATCATTAAATTTCGATCAGATGGAATGACAATATTCAATGCAGCTTGTGTAAGAAAGATAGTGCGCTGTATTTCCATTGACTCTCTCGTGACTACAACCAAAAGGTACCACCGGCTCAACTCACACCGGCTTCCATTTAATTTCGCATGGAATGCACTTTTAGTGCGTATTATTTACTCTATGCCCAAAATAATATTTGAGAATTTGATACAGTAGAACAAAGACTAATAAAATTTTATTATGTAGTTTTGTAAGCATTGTCTGTTCTTCTGTGATATTTCCATTTACGAGTATTAGAGTATGTTTTGAAGTTGTAGAAAGGGAGAAAAAGATAAGAGGAATGGATATTTAAAAAGTTCTTATCTATTAAGATATACTCGTACTTAACAAAGCACAATGAAACTTTAGATTATGAATGCTCAACTTACTACAGCGTGATAATGTAAGTATTTCCCACCCGAAATGAAACGCGATGGTTTTGAACACGTGATCTCTTGAATTAGAGGCAAGGACCCACCGACCTGTCAAAGTCGGTAATAAACCATAATATAAATAAACATTTAAGGAGATTGTTAAATGGATGAATCCTGTTTTAGTTCATTTAAGCAGTCGTGATAATTGTACCACATAGTAAGAACAACGCAGACGTCAGTTTTTGTTTGAGGATTTAATTAAAGGAGTTCCACGCATGGTATATGTTTTGAATTGCACTGAGCTTCAAAATTAATTAAATTTGATGCTACTCGTATTAATATACTGCTTGTTGGTTTTCACTTGAGGTAATCCCATTGGTAAAATTTAATTAGTTTCGTGATATGTCTCTACTAAAGTTGTTATTGTACAGATAACTCTAATTTTTTTTTTCAATTTCAATTATAAATGTTACGTTCTTGTAGGAAATTCCTAACGTAAAGCACGAACAAAACGCCTCAAAAAATTGTTTCGTAAATACTAAAAATTATTGATACAGTTTATTTTAAACTATTTATCACAGTACTGCAAAAAGCAATTATACTTCTGAGGTTGTTTAAGTAAATAAACATATTTAAAGACGGAGTAGGTACTTTATGTAGGCATGTCTGTATTATTTAATACGTGATAGGTATTTCACCGTTCAAAGATACTGTACTCAAAATGTAGTCTAGCTTATCATCGTTCTGTTTGGAAGTTTTATTTACTATGTACTTTAGCTATTTTTGATTTATTAAATTCGCTACCGGTTTCGACATAACCGTGTCATTTTCACTATATAGCAATTTCTAGACATTTTGTTTGTTGCTATTTTTGATTTATTAAATTCGCTTCCGGTTTCGACACAACCGCAAACAAAATGTCTAGAAATTGCTATTTTGTGAATGCCGAAAAAATACAAGTAACTTACCATTCACTTAATCATAGGTTTTTCACATGAGGGCAAGTTTAACTGATTTCCTATATTTTTTTTAAACATTAACTCCACATAGAAGGTCCCAAAGAAAAATAATTTCTCTCGAGGTCTGTCTTATTTTAGAACTATATATTCAATTGTTATTTTTATTAAATTTTAGTATATCTAAAAAACAAACAAAACCCGATAACCTACTTTTTAGTAGCTTGACCAACCGGTACTTGTCATTCAAAACCTTAAAATAAATAAAATTTACAGTTAAGGTCTATATAAAATAAAAACATGTGTAGTAAACTAAAATCTTTGTAACATAGATATTCAATAATAATCTTACTCAAAAATATTTCTTCTTATATCTACAAAAAAATTATGACGATTTTTTGAGAATGCTGTGTGGATGGTCTTTTTGAGGAGAGGAAGGAGTGAACATGGGTCTTGAAGAGACCAATGTTGTAGGAGGGAGGAAACACGGGGGCTGGTAGAATGTTCCACAGCCGGGGTATTGAACTCAAGAACGAGTTGTATAAACGACGCGTTCTCATGTGACAATGTCAATCGTGTACAAATGTTGGGCGCTTGTTTGGCGTATTTCCCTAGTATGCACCGGTGCCGAATGGATCATTACGCTAGTTCCTCAGAGTACCTTCCATTGAAATACCGGTAGAAGATAGGGGAATCTATCAAACGGACCGCCCGTTTTTGCATAGAGTCAAGGTTTTGTTTCTCTCTTGGGCTCCAGACTAGTCATGATTAAGTCATAATAATTAAATACTAGTATAACCAATACTGAAATTAACCCTTTAATTGAATCATACAAAAATTTAAATATCGAAACGCGATGAAATTGTCCGAGAGAAGAATTTGTTAAGCCTTCTCTTAGGGTGCTAGAAAATCCCTCGAGCTCCGGTGCTGCACACTCAGTTTACGGGGTAAACATTTAGAATTTTGTAATTTGGATAAAAATGAATAGTACACATTTATTTACTTACGTAAATCATTTTATTAATAATACATATAAGTAAAATATTGTGTATAAGTGCTGAAAACGAGGAACAAAATGGCCGCGTATCAATCGCATAATCTTTCAATGACACCCAGCAGACCGTCAGCTAATACTGAGGATCTCGAATCGTGGCACGGTGAGCAAAACCCCGTATCCCTCTCGTTCCCTACCGTAGCGCTCGGCAAGTTATCAACGAACCCAGACATACGTATATATTAACAATTTTCTTACGATTTTTCGACAAAACTTTTTCACTGTTGCGTTCGATAAAAAACTTTCATATTTAAAGTTATTTTATTCCAATACATAAGTGTATTGATTAACACCTACAAAATGATCGCTCTACTTAATATATTTAAATAAGTATTGAAATAATTAGAGACATGTCAAATCAGTTGACAGCACCCTTAAGCAAAGGTTTTAAAGTTGTTTTAAAATATGTTATCACCCTGGCATTTGATTAACTAACATACCTATACTTCCTTTCAATCCTCTTCCAATCACGTTGAAAATGAAAAGGGACCAACAATTTTCATTAGAAGTTTTACGTTGTTTCCAACTGCGATCTAAAAATACCCCGGGAATAGAAAAACGTCCCTGCTTCACTCCGCCTTGCAGGTAATAATAGCGGGAAATAAAACACGTAAAGAAATCATCACTTAAGAGACGCCTTCCGGGGGTGCTCCAAAACTGAAAATTAAAAAAAGGGGTATTTCATCATTGACTGATAATACCATTTAAATTGAAATAATTGCAATTAAATACATTTTTTATCATGTAATATAAAAGAAAAGGTTTATAAATCATTTGAGAACTTACGGTATGTATCTTTTATCGGTTATTTTTTATTTTTTATAAAAAACATATTCTTATGTATTCATTCTATCATCGAGTTTGTTATAATAGTGTTAACAGTGATAACTTTATCTTGCTGAAATAAATTATTTAGAGCCTTTTCTCAAAATTGTATTAATTGTGCAAAAAATCAATCCTTTAAAATAAATATTATCTGGGATACAGACAAACGGGTTTACAGAAGCTGCACATTGCATGATATTAAGGTTACTAATTAAATCTTATTTGTCATTGATATTATATTTATGAGAAAGTTAGTGGCTAAAGAAGAGTTGGTATTTATTTTATATTTTTAATGGATATTTTATTTTGAATTTAGGAATAGATTTATATTTTTTTTTGGATCGAGAAAGCAAAAATAAAAATTCTAGTCGAGGTTAAGCTGAAAATTTTTTTTGGTAATTATTTACATTTAAAAATTGTTACAGTTATTTACAATGTCGCGAACTATGAAAAAGTTAAAATTATTCCGTTCATTATTTTAGGTAGGTAATAACTTGCTAGCTTTGCTATGTAAATTGGGTATACGAGTATATGATATCGATCGGAATGAGTGTTCAAAACATTTTTTTAATGCATCTGAATGGTAAACATTGTTTTGTGCGATAGTTTTGTAATTTATCCATCAAAAACTTATCAAAAAAATAACTTTTAACAAATATGTTTATCGAGTTGAACGTAAAACGGTCAAAGAAAAGTCTCCATTAAAAAAATATCTTTGTTTCCTAATTTTATTCCATCTATATTCCTTTCATTGCACAAATGCTGCTTGACGGTTATTAGATGCCCTTCACAGCATTTCATCAGAGGGTTTTTAGCCTCAACACTGAGCCCAATGACGTAAAACGGTGTGTAATGAAAAAAGAACGCTGAAAGAAAGCAGGAAACAAAACAGCGTTTTCAAGTAGCAGTTTTTCGCTCTCAGTAACTTCGGTACTTTCAATGTTTTTAGCGCATTCGGCGCGCGTTTGCGGTGCGCCCGTAAGCGAGGCGACCCTAACAGAGATTATAGCGGCGCGAGTAACATACTTATTCTATTGCTTAATTAAGCAGGAAGTCGGAAACTAACAAAATCTTTATGATTTTATTAACTGGATTATGTAAGATTTTATTAAGCATATGAAAAATCAGTTTAATAAGCATCGTGGTGAAGGAAATACCAAAGTTTTAAAGTTGCTCGTGGAAAGAGGTAGATTTTAAATGTTTTATTTCAGAAAGAGCTTTTAAATTGTCCAAAAAAAGAAAGTAAATACTATCAGTAAATATAAGACCTACAAATATTTTCATTAATAGATTATTTTCTTGACCTTTGGGGAAACGTGAAAACGTGAAAAAGTAAATTGTTTTTTTTTTTTTTTTTACATATCCGTCTATCGAATAAATGGTTACAGCTTTAAATGTAAGAAATACACAAATTTGTTAGAAAACTTTTTAAAGGAATGAAAGCTGACAAAACTCGACCATAATTCTAGTGTCAAGAAGCCAAGAAAAGTATTTCCAACATTTAAATAAAACTGGCTGTCGTTTACGGTCGCACGAAGGATTGCCAAAATATTCCAAATTCAGCCGTTCAAATTGACAAAACGCCTTGTTGCGAATAAAAGTTTCTGGCTGCGTCTTCCGAGAGGCGGTCGGATGCGGGGGCGGGATGGTAGTAACGTGAAATGGATAACTGTAATGTCTGTCGCTTGCCAGCAACATGACAAATGAGAGTCGTTTAGTTGCCTCAAATGTGCAGCGGGCACAACTCTTTCTCGTTCGTGACCTCACACCACTCCCACGCTGTCACGGAACCAGTACCCAGCACCCGGCACCCAACCAGTACAAACATAGTACAGCTCATTGTCTTTTACATCGTTCTCGACTGTCGCCTACAAAAGGTGAATACATTATTCCCGTCCGGGTCATTTGTCACCCCGGGTAGGCATTCACGCCACTGTCATCTCAAATCTTGAGTAATGGCGAAGCGGGAGAATTGCCCCGTTTCCGATACAGAACCGTGGAAAGAAAAATTCTAGCGCCCCTACTAACCAACCCACGGAGGAAACAAAGGAAAGCGCATCTCGCGGTGGCCCACGCCGGTAATAGCCATATCATAACCGTTTCCTTTACATAAAGGCCCATCCGAAAGCCATTGAGGAGCGCGAGAGATGCGGTGGCACTTTGTCATAAAAATCTCCATTTGACGTCACATTTACCGACTTTATACGTAAACTTTCTTTTCTTTTTTACTCTAACGCCTTATTATGGTCTCTCGTTGCGAAGGTTTCAGGGTACTAAGTACGTAATAAGTGCGCACGAGTACACGCATCATCGTCCAGCCGGGAAGCCTCGCGTTAGAATTTTCATAATTTCATCGTGATAACCACCACCCCTGGCTCTGCGGATATTAGTATGGAAATGGTAGCGAAATATCTCGGGCATTTTTATACTGCCAATCTACGAAATGTTTTGGTAAACAACCCGTTTGGTATATATGTAGTGGTGTGCTCTTCTCTAGTATCACGGTCGGTTGGCTTTAAAATCCCAATTTGTATGCGTTATAATACCGGAGAGTATTTGTGTTTAACTTGGCGTATTACGTTTATCGAGAAATATCTCTATTACAAGGGAAAAGTTATTTATCCTAATGGTATCGCTCGACGTAAGTAATCAGTACTAACATATTATTAAATTTATATCAGGGAAACATCGCGAAATAATTAATCGAAAGCTGTAAATCTTAAGCATAAGATTCAAGTGACTGGAAAACGATATTAAAAAATAAGACCTGGTACTTTAAAAAGGTTATGTTAGTAAATCGTAGGTACAATAAAAGGTAAACAGAAATGCATTGCCCATTTCACAAAATAAACAATTAACATTCCTACACCGGCCTAAAGCGTCTCGCATTACAGAGCAAATCTGGTTCTCGTCCCTAGGAAATCATCCCCTCTGTGCGAGCTTTTTCTTAGCTTTCCTCTTCCACCCTGTTCATAATAATAATATTCGCCGGTGGGCGGCCGATGGGTATATATCGGCGGAGACATAATAATGTTACTCTTATGAGAAGGCTAAGAAACCTGTGCCAAGACTCTGTGAAAGCGCTCCGCAATGCAGGTGGTTTTACTCGTCCGCTTTTGGCAAAGGATTCCTAGGAGAAGCGATGATATTTTTGAAAGTATCGCCGCTTTGTATGCGAGTTTATATTTAATATCCATACTTTTGCAAAATTTTAAACAGGTGCGGTGTGATTTATGTACAGGGTAGCATATTATTCCATTATTAATAGGTTGTTACTGTTTATAGCATTTACTTACGACTCTCTCGGATTATACTTTAATGTAATCTAGACAAAAGCAGCAGTCCTCTCGGCTTAAAAAATAACAAAACACGTCTCACATTTACACATGCCGCATAAACATTCTTGAACTTGAAGAAATTCTTCTAATATGAAAAAAAAAGTTTTTTTTTCGGGTTCTGTTGTTGTTTATATTAATATTTGCTTTATGAAACAACCGAGAAGTTTTATGTTTCACGCATAGCATATAGGTATGCAGGGAAAACATGAAACTACAAATTTTAAATGCGTGCCTTCGTAACAGTTTAGGCTGTTTTAAATGTTTATTAGGTTACGGCTTAACTCAACTTGAGTCAGGCGAGATATTAACAACGGTTAATCGTTCTGCTTACGAGCTATACTATCTTGTAGTTATATTGAAAAGTACCGATTATTTGAGAATTATTTAGTAATTATTAAATTATTAATGAAAATTGAGCTACATTAAAAAAACGAGTTATCTACCTTCGGTGTAAGATTTTCAAGTATTTATTATATCGAATGTGATTAGAAAAAAGGTAGTAACCATCAAAATCAAAATGTTATAGTTGAAACGAAAAACTTTTCAAGAGTGAGTTTTTCATAATAATAAATACATAAATATTTATACCAGGACTGCTGGTTAACAATTCAGTTAGTATTATTTCAATCGATAAATAATTACTAAAGTTATTAAAACAAAAACTTTTATTATGTGGCTTACACCCCTTTTTATGTGTATATATAACTTTTATTTTTTATTTCTTTTTTACAGTAACTCCACTCAGGAGACCCTGAGGGAAATAATTTCCCTCAAGGCCTATATCATCTTTGGGGACGCTGTGTGGAGGGTCTTTTAGAGGATAGGAAGGAGTGAACTTGGGTCTTGAAGAGCTCCATGTTATAGGATGGAGGAAACACAGAGGCCGGCAGATCATTCCACAGCCGAGCTGTTGAACACAAGAACGAATCGTGGAAGCGACCCGTTCTCATGTGACAAATGTCAACCGTGTGCAAATGTTTATGTTTAAAATGTTCACTATTAAATCTATGTAAAAAAACAATGGATGATGGGGAAATTTAAAATAATCTATAATATTAATAATTCAAGAGTTTTTTAAAACCTTTTTGATTAACAAATCGGTTCTGATAATTTCAATCTATAAACCAATATTACATTTTAAAACCAGAAAAAAACAAATTTTCTGATAAAATATACACGAATTTCTTAGGCACACTGAAATAGGATGATAAATTAATATTTTAAAGAACAGGAAAGGTTCATGAACTATCCTTCATTTTGTAAAAACACAACTTGATATGAGGACGATGACTTCTCTCTGATTTTTTGGTTGGGAACTGCAATCCCTTCAACTTAGTCTAAATATCTTTTTGGTTCGGCTACTTTCCAAAAATTATTATCTGTTAAATTCATTTAATAAAAAAATATCCTCCATTGCTTTGAGTTACTATGAAACCTTTATTCGTGATTGAAGTTTTACTGCAATATGACTTGAAATTAAATTTGCTAGTAGGTAAATATTTACTTGTTTCGTAAATCTGCATGCTTCTTTAAGTTCATTTAAGTTCGCAAGCGTTTTCATTACTTGCCTTTCTTTGTACAAATACCCAGCTACTGTAAAGATAGAGCCAGCTGACTCTGCGAGCAATCTTCTTACGAACTAGTGAATACAAATGACTGGCCTCTAAAATACAGAGCTTATTGTTTAAGATAAGATACTAAACAAGCCAAAGAGTCTCATCCCGGGGCAGCTTGTAGACACTGTAATTTGGCCAAAGCCCGTCTCATTTATCTGGTGGTAGATTGGAGAGACAGCGTGAGGGTAGACGGGTAGGGTTGGGGAATGAATTTTGCATTCTCACGCTTATTTGTTATCAAAAGTTATGTACTACATATATCAATGTAATTGATTAGAAGTTGTCAAACTTGTTTGTTTGAGTTTTGAGCAAAAACAGTGAATATCGGTTTTTTTAATCTTTATTTATTGTTCACATATATGCTGATTTTCAAGCTTTCTTTGACTCGACCACTGATTCGAAAATCATGATTAATTATATGATGTAGAATATATTGTTTCACGTAAACTAATAATTTTAAGTAAATGAAAAAAATATTCAAAATATGGCTTAAGGTTTATGACTTTTTTGTTCAAACTTTTCTTTGTCACCCAGAGCAACTCCTATAAAATAGAACGTATACTATTAGACTGAGCGACCAGAAAAATGATAAAAAAACATATTTTGGCTTAATCATCGTGAGTATACAACGAAAAGTGGCTAAGTCGAGATACCTGTCCATAGTGTCCATTGGAAGACTAAGACCGCAGTCCTTTGCATAGACACAAACTCAGAGCATCGTAAGTTAGAATTATTTATTACACATGTATGAAAAAATATATTCTTTAATTAAAAAAAATAACCCTACTTGAGAAACGATGAGCCTGCATCCATGCAATAATCCTCATTCTCAATCTGCCAAAAACAAGGTCATTGACTTGGACTTTGGCAGTTTTCATCGTAAGCTCACGACATTACTTTGTAGTTCCATGACAACTGTGCACGAAAACAAGTTTATTGCGCACAAAGGAATACACCAATTTTAAAATTTACCTAACCTAACCTTGCCTAATTCTTTTACATATATTTTTACTATAGTATGTATAGTTGTCATGTGTGCACTTATCTCATGTGTAGTTATTATGTACACAGTTATCTTATTCCATCAACATAGTCTAGCTTTAACATTGTTGTACGAATTACAATATGTTGACATAATTAATATTACAAAACAAAAAACACTTATTGGAACAAAATCAAACAATTATAACAAAATAAGTAGAAAAGTTTCCTCTTCACAAAAATAATTAATGTCATTGATACATGGATTTAGCATTTTATTTCAAAGATACTTGATCAGTTTTAATTAACATAGGCGGAATTATTACTTAACTGAATACGCATTTGAATGGTAACAATTTGAATTCAAATCTACACATAATGTTTTTGATGACAAAATAATTCACCAAAGCTAATGCAGAATATTCATAATTAATCGAGCATTTAGCATTATTGGTCGATTAAGAGAGATTCTGTTTACATTTAATATTGAAAATACGTTCGTTAAAATTGGTATAATGGCCTGGATTAGAAACAAAATACTCGCTTTAATATTTCAGTTATTATTAATTGTTTTTGTGTTTAATTGTAAAACTTCATTTAACTTTTTAAAATTTAAAGTAAATATAAAAATTGGATATGGATAAATGAAATCATACAAGTAAATCGTCTCAATGTAATCTAACCATACCTAAAATGGTTTTTGAACGCCGAAACAGCTGTCGTAACAATTTAAAAAAAAACTAATGTAATTCCAAAACTTCAAATACCATTAATAAATTTGATTTACTTTAACTAAAAAAAATTAAAAAAATCAAATCAATTTGTTGAATATTTATAAAATAAGCAGTTTTGCAAAACGGAGAAAATTAAATAGTACATTTTTTCCCAGAACAGAAGTGTAATTTTCGAAAAAAAGTGAAGAAATGTCAAAAAAAATTACGTCCTTTAAATGAAAATACAAATAACAGGATAAAACCTATTTTCATTAAGATTGTGAAAGAATAATTGCAATAAAAAATGGGTCAACTGCGTCAATTAGGGTGGTGGTTGGTTGGTTGGTCATATAATGTTAAAATAAAAATGATATTAGTAAAAAAAAACAACATTTCAATAGTTGCTTCTGCTACATACAAACAGATTTTAGACTTAGAGTTATGTTATCAATGCCAAATTATATTCTAAAGTCGTAATTTACAAGAATCTTCCTGACGTGACATCTTCATTTTTAAAATATGTAATTATTCAGCCATAAATATCCAGCTGAACGAAGATATGAGTATCTTCAATAGATTGGTAGTTATTTTGTGGCATTATTATTAATAAATTAATAATAATAAACGGATTATTTCTCGATATATTTTCATGAGAAAATCACCTCAAGGGCGCTCAAGGGATAATTCATTTGTTACATAACTGTTATATATGTTATGCCATGTAACGCAAAACCATATGTTTTCAGTTCCAGAATTTGATGGCCTAGAAACATCAAAGATGATATAATTAAATACTGCAAGAAAAACACACCATGGCCATTCGCTGAAGCGTCGGTTTTATTTTTATTTTTTATAAGCCTACAAAAAAAAATAAAGCATCAGACCTAAAAAAATGGTTAAAGCACGAAATCTCCCCTTTTCCGATATTGTCGTATTGTTTTAAGTTTTTTTAAATTAAGTTTTTTTAAATATGACGGTAAAAAATTTAAAATTTATGCCTGAGCTTTACAAAATAAAATAAAACACGCATCTTGGTGATGTTTTTTTTGCGTAAATAGAAACAGCGGGAATTTCAACCTTGTTGCCACCTTCATAAGGAGCGCATGATTTAGTTGAAATTCTCGCAAGTGGATTGCCTTAACATATAAATATCAACATGTTTCGAAAGGGAAGTTTTCCTAACAGAATACTGTATATCCCGATGAGGAAAGCTTCGCTTTCGAAACTTGTTGAATTTATATATTAAAAATGGTGGTGTAAAAAAGTAATTATTATACATTTATGACGATATTTATATAAGATTATTTTAAAGCTCCCTTGATTCGGGCACGAGTGTAACAAATTATGACTTTAATACTAACAAAAATCATTACTTATTTCAAAAACACATGTGTACAGAATAGCATATTATGAAGAATAAGTATGTAAGAAAAAAGTTTTAACATTGAAATTAATATTAACAACTCCCAAAAAGAAACATGAAACTGAAAAGACACAAATATATAATTAGGTTTATAAGCTTCAACAAGTTTTTCAAAATTAATTAGTTTTTATTTTTTCAGGAATTGAACTTTCTAAAAAAGCTTAGCTTTTTAGTAAAGCGGACGTATTTGTTTAAAACAAAAACAAAAAAAAAACAGAAAACCCTTTTTTCAGACTTCAAAATAAATAAAGTCTCCGTTAAAAAACACTTTTGTGCGGTTTTAATTTAAACATCAAATAAATTCAGCAATTCGAGGGTCACTCATCCCTCGGTGCAGCCCCATTTTCCAGAGCGTGGAAGGCTTGCAGATTCGGGGAATGTAATCGGGCGCCTGGTTCTCAAAGGGGTAGATATAGGGTCCAAACACAGACCGCCTGGTATATATGTGTACATATTTAGGGGTAGGAACATCAAAAGATCAGTTTGTTGGTCAACCGCGCGCAGCTCAGCCGTGCGAGGGCCGGACTGCAGTCTCGTCTGTACGTGCATTATGTAAATAGTAATGATGACGCAAATAATCTGCCGGATAAACTGGTCTGGAGCTAGAGGGGAGCATAAAGAAAGAATGTATGGCGGAGACCCAGACATTGAAGTCGGTACGTGCCTAAATACGACTAGGGGGGGCTTAAGTTTCAAATACTTATAGTATGTTGGTGCTATTGGATCTCAAAAGGAATGGTTTTTAATATGATCTTTTAGTCAAATGTTTGTATTATTATTTAAAGATATTAAAATATCACAAACAGTAATATATCCTAATTTTTTTTATTAAATAAAGATAGTTTTTTTATTCATAATAATCGCCTCATAGTTGCAGTTCGAGTTTGGAGGGTGAATAGTTTCTTAATAGCAAACCTTCAATTTGAGACGGTACCTGAAAGATAAAAGAATAATAATAAATAAATAAATATGTGGGTATCGTACTACAGTCCCAACTGCTCCCAACCGTCTGGAGCTAGTAAGACTATGGCGTCACCAATTGGGGTATATTATAAAGCTGAATATAGTAGGGAGAGGAAGAATATGGGGAGAGGAAGGTGGGGAAGTAACTGACTATTCATATCTGGTCACCAAATACGGCTAAAGCCATTTCAAGCAACTTTTCGGTTTTAAATTGTGGTCTTTCACCAGGGCGATACTTAAAGTGATATTTTATATAAATTAAACAATAAACGAAATAAGAAGAGAAAGCTCAAGGCAGATTGCCGGTTTTTCGTCATACTGAAAATATATTAATCTCTTTAACAAGCTTAACGGTTTAATGTCAGCTTTCAACTCGTGACCTTGTTACTTAAATCCAATGATCTCTTCACTTTTCCAAGATCATATCAAATCGTAAAATCCAAAAAAACAAATGCATAGCAAAAACTAATTAATTAAGTTTAAAGTGTTTATTCTAATAGTGCCTCTCTGCAGCCACAATACTGATCCCAGCGTGTTTATATGCCGCATGCATTGAACACACCAGAAAACAGTTTTGTATGGTAGATTGCCACGGCCGGAGGGTGTATATTGTATCATATATTTCCCGCTCGGAATGCCATTGCATCCCTGATTAAAATTCTATATGAGATGGGGTTTTATTTGATAATTGACTTTTCGATTTAAATGCGCCTTTTCTAATAAAGCCGAAGAAGCGTAGTAATGAAGTAAATTTTATTATCTAACAATGTTAATTATGAAAAAATTGAAAGTTAAAATGTTATTTTAAGTTAAACTAATAATTTCTACTGATTATTTACTGATTGCTCATGTGATCGTTCAAAGTGTAGGTCTAATAATCGAGACAATATTTGTAGTAATGTTTTTTTTTAAATCGTGCATCATATCATTAAAATTTATACCATGCAATTAAAAATATAGTTTTTTGGTGTTTATTTTTTAGTGACTCCATTAAACTTAAGATTTCTGGTACTGCCTTATTGGAAACGATTAAAAAATATATTTTTAAATTTATTTTTAATTAACTCTACTCGATACGGGCATAATATGCCACAGATTTTATTGATGCACTTAACTTTCTAAGGCTAACCTCAATATGGATTCCCAGTGAAGTTAATAACTGAATTTTGAAACAAAAAATATAATGTGAATTAGAATTTTTTCTCGCTTTTATTAAGGTAGGTAAGTTACGTCATTAGATAGTAAATTGTTTTTATATATTATATTTATACTTCACCATAGAACTCATTGAATTGTCGTTTTTTTTACAGTCACTCCACACAGGAGGTCCTGAGGGAAATAATTTCCTTCGAGGCCTATATCATCTTTGGGGATTATGTGTGGAGGGTTTTTTAGAGGGTAGGAAGGAGTGAACGTGAGTCTTGAAGAGACCCATGTTGTAGGATGGAGGAAACACAGAGGCCGGCAGATCATTCCACAGCCGAGCTGTTGAACATAAGAACGAGTCGTAGAAGCGACTCATACGACAAATGTCAACCATGTGCAAATGTTGGGCACGAGTATGCACCGGTGGCGAAGGGATCAATGACGCTAGTTACTTCCCATTTTCCATTAAGATACCGGTAAAACAAGGACAGTATTCCCACCTGACGTCTGTGCTCCAAAGATTGCAGTCCGTTTGTTAAGATAGGCGAATCTATTAAACGGACCGCCCGTTTCTGCTTTCCTAATTATATAATACCTTGGGGCGCAATATACCTGAATATATTTTATTAATGTATCTACATTATACAAAGTGTTACTTATCTTATTAGTTTTTTTTTTAATATGTAGCATTTATAGGCGCCGAAAACATAAGATAAAAATGCTGTAGCCGTAATATTTTAGCCTTGCTTCATCACGCACGAAAAGATTTGTGAATGTTTTTTCAGTAAGCAAGAAAGACGTTACACCTACTAATGTGTACATAATTAACACTTATCTCTCGCGAGTTTTTTTTAAAATTTTATTTATTATAAAAGGAAAAAAGTACTACGAACAACTTTAATTATTTCGTCGCGTGATTGTGAGGAAATTATCAATTATTTAATTAACCCTCATTAAAATAAGGCATATTTTTTATGTTGTACAAATTGTATTGAATTATACCTGCGCATCAACTTAACCATTAAGGCGAATCTATCAGTGAAATCACTACTTTTATTATTCTATACTACGAACCGGTTTACGCTATAAATACCAAAATATGTGCTTTGGATATATTTCACCCTTTCCCAGAAATTCTCTTGATAGAGAATTAAAAGAAAATTGATAGTTACGATATAAAAACTATAAGACCAAACAACTGAATAATATTTTTTTTCATTAGAAAATTATGTAAGAAATTAAAAATAATATTTCTTTATAGCTAAGATTATTTGTGAACGATTCCAATCATTAACTTCTTATCTTTCTTACAAAATTTTTCACAAAATAAATAATAACTGTTTTATGCGAATACGACAATTTCTAGATTCCTCTTGCCAAGCAAATTTAATGCCTATTACCTGTATTCGTGGTGACATAAGGCAAACATCTTGCATATTCCTCTTAAATATGATTTAAATTTATATATACATGATTACCTAAGTATTTTTTTTTATATATATGCCACCATTAATAGTTATCGTTAAATATGGTGAAACTTCGATATTCACGTAATGTGTTTATTTTTTAATATTTTTTTTAATATTTGTTTATTATTTATTTATTTATTTATTGTTTATTTTTATTTTTTATTTTAATAATGTTGTTATTAAGTTCTGCAAGTATTTTTAGTTTTTATTATTGTGAAAGCTGTTTCGGCGTTTAAGGCCATTTTCAAACTGTGTCACAGTTGTCACAACAGCTGTCACAAAAATAAAAAATAAAAATTCTCGTAGAACTTAATAATAACATTGTTAAATTTGATTTATGTTAAACTAAAAAAATAATAATTAAAAGGAGTTCTACGAATTAAAGACAAAAACAATTGATATATTGTGTTTATATTTATAATTAATTAGCCGGTAAATCAGAATAGTGACAAAACAGAACATTATAAAATAATAGTCAGGTTAGGTTAGGTGTGTTATTAGTTTGATATTTTTGTTCACTTTTATAATTTATTCAATATTCTGTTTTGTCATGAAACCAAATTTATATGTAGTTCGAATAGTGACAAAACAGAACATTATAAAAGAATAGTCAGGTTAGGTTAGGTGTGTTATTAGTTTGATATTTTTGTTCACTTTTATAATTTATTCAATATTCTGTTTTGTCATGAAACCAAATTAATATGTAGTGAGTTTATTATACTCGTATACTCGTGTTTCCTAATATTATAAAATAGTACTAAAGATGTACATTGCTAACGAAATCATTTGTCTGTCATTCAATACTCGTATAATTTACTGAAACTCAATTCTGCGCTCCAATTGATTGTACACTTAGACGCGGTGCTTCCAGTATATATACGTAATAGGGTGGCTTGAGTCTATAGGGTAATACAAACAGCATTTATCCCGGCAAAAAGGATTTCTCATCGAATACTTTGTAGAAAAAACTCCTCTCTTCCGCCGGTAAACTCGACACTTTTTCAGAGTTTCAATTTGTGCTGAATTTTTTTGCTGAACTAATTTATCGAACGATAATTCAATCCCAGATGGTCGTTAGGCTATGTTAAAGGTTATTTTGAAGGCTAATTGGAAGAATTTCGTTTTCCTTGACGTAAGAATCTAAATTTTTTCTCTCTAGATTCTCGGAGTGCCGAGTAAGGCAGTCGAAGGCTCAAATCTTTTCATTTATTCCGAGATCTAACGATTACGAAAATTATAATTTCTAGGGCTATATCTTCCTTGATGACCTCTGTGTCGGAGATGTTAGATCTTTGGCTCTGGGACCTAAAATCTTATGTTAAAAATGCACTTTTGTGTTCGTAAATCAACATAAAATGATGGCATTGTTTAAGTAATGCATTTTAAATAAATTAAAATAGTAATTTACGCTCTTTTAAAGTAGAATATACATATACAGTATTGCTCTGTTGAGTAGTGAACATTCATATTTACAATATTGCTTAAAATGGTAGTAGCTATTTTTTAAATTAGGATTTCTATATCAAGTACTTCTATGAGTTCATAATTATTTTGATTTGACATGTGTTTTAATTTCCGTTTCCCCTTTCTCGGGGATAAAACAGATCTGCTTGCTTTGAACAATGTTTTATTTATTTGTTATATTAAATTACAAAGTTTAGTTCTTAGAACAGACAACAACCTAGTTAGAAACTAATGTTGACAATATATTCGCACCTGTATTGGATTATCATCGGCACACTTTATTCATGTTTATATTTAATTACTGTGTATTCACTTTCACTCTGTTTTTTATTATCGAAAGAAATCAAGAAAAGATATACGAGAATACGGCGTTTTATTTTATTGTTAATGAATGTTGAGTACATTTTCCGTAATAATTTAAAATGCACCATTTTCCGACAAAACGACATGTTCATCTTTGTTCGTGAATATGGCGTTGTTGACGTCATGTCAGCTAACGTTGGTCTTACCAGTCAGTAGCATTTTCTACACCATAATGACGTAGCCAGTTCGGAGCATTTCGTAATGTGCGGATTCAGATTGTCTTTAAAATCAATAATTATGAGCGAAATTATGAAAATTACACGTTTATAGTACGATGACTAGAATGAGAAAAATAAACTTTTTATCTTCCAGTTGTTTTTGTTCTTAGTTTATGAAAATACCCCAATTTATATAAATTTATATTTTTTTAATATCACATGCAATAAATAAATAGATAATTCGATCTTTGATTTTAAACCAAACCAATTTATATAAACCTAAATCTAAACGATAATTACACACCTATATGTTATGATATGTATAACTCTCGCCTTGAATAGTATGTCAAATTTCCCGGCTAAACAATTTTTTTTCAAACTGATGCACCTTATAATTAATTGGTACTTTACAATTAATTCGTATGTAGGAAAATCTATTACATTAAGTTGAAAACAACTAAACAAAATAATAAATATAAGTTAATTAATGAAAAATTGTACAACAGACTGACTCGGTAAATAAAAATTTCAAAACGAATGAATAAATACCCCTCTCAGCGTAGACAATGGTTTTGTTAGAGGCAAACACGAAAGCAATATTATACCCTATTGTACCGTAACAATATCAAACTTTCTCTTAATAAATAAAATAATTGTTTTGATAAGCAATCTAATTCCTTTGTAAGGTCCGGAAATTTATTTTCTAAGGTACGTATTTCGAAGGCTCTTGGTGTGAAACGACGAGTAAGATCAAAACTTTCATCTCTTGTTTCCGCTGGGAGTAATAATTTTGTGGCTGTGAAGTTATTGCTTCGTTTTATTATTAAGTGTTTAGAGTAGTGTATCAGCTAGCAGTCCAAAATGCGGTGCTGATTCCAACCCCAATGTCCATGGCAGTAAGACATGGAACTGGCAGAGTAATGATGAAAGAATACTGAAAGCTATAATAATGAGATCCCTGAGGCGTATGCGAATACATGGTAAACCATGTATCACCGTATTGTAAATGTTAAGATCCAGATAGAATGTAAGGCTGATGGAAGCGGAATGAGCAAGATGAACAAAGAAACGCTTAGATGTTTTAAACATGTGGAGTGGATGGATCGATAAAGGAGCGTCAACAAAATATATGAGGCGATAATGATTGGTAGAAATGGCCGGGTATATTAGAGAAAGACATAGCATGTCCAAGTGAACCAAATACTTGAGTCAGGTCATATAAAAGCTCAGAATAACATAAGATAATGTATGATAAGATTCATTATTGTTTATAAAGAAAGGAGTGTGTGCCAAGACAGAGTTCCTATTCCTCTCCTGAGAGACGATGGGACATTTAGATTGTTACAGTACACATTTTTCAATATACGAATTAACAAGTTGTTACCGTGAAAAATTACGGAGTGTAATTTGAGATTTTTTTTATTTCGCATAGATAGATTGGCACTTGACCGCTTGTTTGAATACGAAATGATTATTTTTATAATTTAAATTCATCAGTTCCTGTTTTAAAAATTCACGCTCGTACGTCCGCAAAAGGTAAATATCGTTAAATACATTAATAAGAATTACTTTATTTTAACCACTGTTTTTAATATATAAATATCTACATGTTTCGGAAACAAAGCTCCCCTCATCAGGATAAACAATATATTAAAAGCATCGAAAAGTACAGACAAATAATAAGCAAATAAAACAAATTACTAACAAACAAAAAATAACAATAAGTGATGAAAGTAGGTAAGTAATTAATTATAAATGTAAAAATAATTAAATAAATTGAAAAAATGTATGAAATAAAAAATAATAAATTTACATTAGAAATTTAAAAAAATAATTTATTTTTACTATTAATATAAATAAAATTAATTAAATAGTAAGGCACGAAAAATAAAATAACAACATTTATTATTATTAAAATTTATCTAACAATATTATAAATATAGTTATTAATAATGTATTATCATTAGACATATTATTGTTTAATTTTGTGAAGTACAATACATTTTGCAGTTTTGGTTGGAAGTGTTTTGCAAACACCCTGTTTATTTGATAATGAAGGCTCTCGGTATCAAATGACTCCAGTAAGACGACTATTCCACCATTAATTTCCAGCAAGAGCTATAATTTCGAATCCTTGAAGTTATTGCAAGATGCCATTTTACTGCCTACTACCTATGTATGTTGTTAAACGTGTTGTTTATCTTACAGAAGTGATGTTCGCGTAGTTAGTCAACAACAATTTGCTTACTTATTAATATTGTTGAAACGTACAAACTAATATTTGTGCTCATTCATTTTGAACACAGAATGAAAAATATATTTTATGAACGTATACATAATTTTTTTTTTTTTTTAATGTTGATACCGCACAAGCCTTTATGCGGTATTTTACAAGCTGTCTGGAGCCAGTGAAACTATGGCGTCCCCAATTGGAGAATGTTGAGAGGCTGATGGTAGTGGGGAGGGGAAGGAGAAGGGTAAGAGGAAGGTTGGGAAATACCTGGCTATTCAGATCTGGTCACCAAACACGGCTAAATGCCAGTTCAAGCAACGTTTTAATTCTGAATGATGGTCTTTCACCAGGGCGATACTGAGAGTATCTTCCACTATGGAACGTGCCGAAATATACTATATTTTATTTTATTTTATCCATCGATTATTATTTGAACTCGAAACCGATCGTGTTTTTTCTTAGTTAAATACGAGAGAATTACTTGTAAATTTTTTACTTGTATGTAGGAAAATGTATAAGGTTTCAAAAAACATTAATCCTCAAACATTAATATTTTAAATTCTACATGGAAATGGAATTTTAGGTAAAACGTTCAAATTTGCTTTCGCTGGTTTTCAAACCGCACCTATTTTCAGATATTTTGGGATGTATTTCATAGATTTTAAAGATTACAGTTTGAGGATTTTTGCTTTTTGAAACAATATATATTTTTCTAACCACCCTTACAGATTTGACAAAAAATCATTTTTGTGGATTGATTCAGTTAGCAACCTGCAAAATTAATGTTTAGGGCCATTTTTGAGTGCTGGCCCTTAAAGTGTTTCTTCTAAAACGATCAGTATACATATGTTCAAGACCACATGATCATTTTTTTATTTATTTTTTTCGCTGAGAACTTGTACGAGATGTTTTGACTATTTTTGTATTTGATTTATTCCTAATGTTATTACAGAATCAGGTCCTTATGCTGGCATAATGATTCCTATCGTAGAAAAATAACTTAGGGGTCGTTACATTTTTTCTATCTGAAACATAAAATAATGACGATGCATGATACGCATGTGATAGTAATCATAAATGCACAGAAAACGATTATAAAAATATTTCTTAAGTTACCTCAAATTACAGACTCTAACTTAATCTTTAATAGAATGAGAGTATTTGACGTTCGGCAGATTTACGCTAAAACAATCCTCAATAATCTTTATTCGCACAAAAGTAAATACTATGAAAGAAGATTAAACACTCTTATTAATGGAAATACCAACAAAGATTTACTCCAAATTCCTGTAATTGATACTACTTTTGGAAAAACGGAATTTTAGGTACTTTACAACAAAAATTTACAACATTCTTCCGGTTCGCATAAAAAAATCTGATTCCGAAAAAATTTCAAAGACAATATAACAAATTGGATTAAAAGTAATGATAGGGCATTTACCGGTGCAGTCACCCAAATTCAGAATTATTGATTCAACGATTTACGAAGCATATCTTAATATAAGTGTAAATGCATAGGTATTTTAAAATAATAAAATAATTTACAAAATTACTGCCTCAACACAGGCTAGCCTAGTGAGGCGGGTTATGTGAAACTTCAACTATAACTGTTATTATATTATTTTCTATTTTATTTTATAAAGCACTGTACACTTTAATACACATTATTATATTATACATGTCTTTTAGTTTTAGTTAAATTTAATTACAAAAAAGATATTATTATTATTATAAAAATAATATATACAACATATTGTTCAAACTTCCCATGCACTATAGGTCCTCCTCCATGTTCTCGGAAGGGCGAGTTCCTGGATTTGCAGCCCTAATAAGAAGCAGGGTGGCAGGAATGAGGGAAATGATCAACAACTCCAGACATGTCCTCATCATGAACCCCCGTCAAACTTCAGGTTTAAGCAACGAAGCACATTGGAGAAAGATATTGACTACAACAATTTTCAGTCCGATTGACCAATAACGCTCAATCGAAGATGTTTCTCATTTATATTTACAGTGTGCATTTAATGTTTTAAATAAAATAATTAAAAATGTACTTTGAAAACGACTTAATTTTATTTTTGTTTTCCAAAGTACGTTTTTAATTATTTTATTAATATTTTTTTTTTATATGAATACCACACAAGATTTCAAATGCTACCAACCGTCTGGAGCCAGTGAGACTATGGAATTCCCAATTGGGGAATGTTGTGAGGCTGAAGGTATTGGGGAGGGGAAGGAGAATGGGAAGAGGGAAATACCTGGCTATTCAGATCTGGTCACCAAACACGGCACCAAAAGCCATTTCAAGCAACGTTTCAACTCAGCATAGTGGTCTTTCACCAGGGCGATACTGAGAGTATCTTCCACTCTGGAACGTGCGCAAATAATAATAAATGGACTATTTCTATAGCGCCGTTTTCGTGAGAAAATCACCTCAAGGACGCTTACTATATATTATTTTTATTTAATTAATTGTGAAACAACACAAATTAATTAAATAAAATTTAATTGCACACGCCGGGATTAGAACCCGCGACCTTCGGATTCATAGTCGAGAGCCTTACCCCTCGACCATGGAGGCCGTCAATAATGACGCCAAAAAGTAACCAATCGTTTGAAGAAATTATTTAATATTTTCTCTCATTATACTAATCCCTTTTTTAAATTCATATTTATGTTCTTCCTTGTATTTATGTATTCATACCTTGACGAAATGTGTGCGATTACGACCAACTTCCTCACATTTCGGAATAAAGACAATTATCATAATTAATAAATGTTAACTGTTAAAAATGCATTTATCGTAGGTAGATAACGGTTAGCGCTCATTCCACCTAAGCCGCATTTTGCTTTGTATAATATTTAGCTTTAAATTTGATCCAACATGTTTTATCCTTTCATCTGATAATGAGATTTCAACAAAAAAGCACCCCCTTACTAGATAAGTGCTCAATGTTTAAGTCATGAACTAGTTACATGTAGCGAAAAAAGTTTTCTGTAGGGTTGACGATATTCTCTGCTACGCGACGAGAATTGTACGTGAATTTCGTAATGATGCGGATTATTAGGTGCGTCCTGTTTAAAGTAGGTTTTCAACTATTATTATGTTTAGGCTATACGTGGTAGTGTTTCGTGAAAGGGAACGTGTTGTTATTTTATTTGAAAATAATTTTGGGTGCGAATGGTTTTGAGACTTTTAATATTATGTAACTTTCCAGTTCTCGTAGCAGAGTTTTATAGTTGCTTGTTCAAATTTAGCAACAAAATTGTCCTAGATTGCAAGAGAGGATCAAGTATCTAACAGAATCGATCTATCGGTGAGCGATCATAATCAATAATCAATAGATTGCTTGAAATGTCCTTAGTTTTATGTTTAGTGACCAATTTTTAAACATTATGCTCTTCGAACTTTTCTTTTGCCATTTTATTTACTATTCCCTGCTTCTTTCCGCCGTGAATTTATATATTCTACTTGCATTAAGTTATTATTATTACAGATAAATAGTAAAAACTTATACATATTCAAATAGTTTTAAAAGATACATGGACGTTTCCTGACATTTTATTTTGCTCAAACCATTAATTCATATCTTATTTTCAAGAGAAATACCATACTAACGTCGTTCATAATTGATATATGTGTGACTGTTGAATATTGAAAATGATAAAACAAATAAAACATCGTTAAAGAAATAAATAAAAAAAATAACAAAATTAACACATTCAATACACTAGCTAAATAAACTGTTTCTTATTGAAACAGTAACTATATTATCCGGAATAATAAATAAAATAACCATTGGAACGAAGTAACTCCAGACAATTTATATATATTTCCATGGATCCAAAATTAAAAAATCTAGGTAAGCTGTTTTCAATTACACTGTGACTTCCTGCCTAACCCCTTTCTCCCGCCCAGCCCCTTGTTTTACTGGCTTATTTATATTCCAGTTCCCAGTTAAAGTCATTCCCTCTCCTTC
Organism: Halesus radiatus; assembly: GCA_022606495.2. Lineage (NCBI taxonomy): Eukaryota > Metazoa > Arthropoda > Insecta > Trichoptera > Limnephilidae > Halesus > Halesus radiatus. The sequence goes on from JAHDVE020002608.1 coordinate 35,900, forward strand.
AGGCCTCAAGTTGTTATAATATGTATTCCCTATTTTAAGGGTAATTTTTTATTTATTATTCTGGTTATTGAAATAGTTCCTCTTTGTATAAATTCGCATATTTTTATGCGAAAAATATTACAGGTTAAATTTTAAAATGTTTTTGGTTTAAGAGGGGGAAGGACGTCGGGAGACGGATTATTTATTAAATTTAAAAAGAATAATATTTTGAATACGATTTTTTTAAACTTTATACACATACATATTTATTTATTTTGCGACATAATGTTATCATTATTTCAAATTAATAATAATTCCTCTCCAACGTCCCTCTCACCTTTAAAGAATATACTTCGAGTTCGGCACTAACTCAGCACCTAACATCGTGAGAATTTTTCTATGTAGCGAAAGGTAGATACGCGTACTTTCGTAGTATTTATTTGAGCGGAAGCAAACCATCCGAATAAAATGTGTACTGAAATATAACTAATAACATTATTTCTTAAATAAAACCAGCTTTCAGTAAAAGGAATGTTAATATTCTAATATGTTTTCGAGTATTTTGGGTTTATTGTGTCATGATTTTAATTAATAATAATTAATATAATGTTTCAAAACATACCTCAAATATGAAGGTTTGTTCCTGCTGGTTTTTTTATGTTTCAAAGTGACCGTTTTAAGTTGATCATTAAAACTTTAAAGACTCTTAAAAAATTTCAATTTTATATTCTGTCCAAAGACATAATTAAAAAGTATTAGACATTTCCTTTGAGTGTTGACAAGCATTTTTCAAATCAATACAGTTATTCTATTAAGGATTTGTTTCCGAAATGCAAACATCGTCTTTGTTATTTCGAGTGATACTTCAGAAATATAAAAGTTTGATGCCGAAATATTTAACGAGCATCTTATTGTTGGGGTTGCTTTTATTTCTTTCGGAAAATACACAATTAGAGTTACGGGAAGAAATCTTTAAAAATGAGAAGAAAAGTAGTCACCCCCCAATTTAGGAATTTTCCATGGAGGAACCGAGGGAAGTGGATACTGGAAGGTAGTTTGTTTCTGTAAATGATCAAGCACGATTTCAGCAAATCAAAATAATACGATATATCAGTGCACAGAGACAAGACTAGTATTCCCCAAAGAATAATAAATAGGCAACTTTCTGATGCATTTTAATTCGGTAGATAATATTAAAAATTATGATTTTGATCAATAATATCACTTACCGTTGGGGTATAAGTGCTTTTGCATAAACACAAAGTTTTTCTTTATATTTATCACATGGGTATAAATGCGTTAATACAATTAATTGGTATGTATAAATCAATGCCCTCGAAGATTTTATACCAGCGCAATAAAAAAAATGTTTTCATAATATTTAAAAACGGTGTAAAAATTAGCTATGACAGATAGGGAGTTGGTGTGTTTCTCACATATTTTATGGATGGCGTGTTCGCAAAGTTCCAGCGAACTAGCAACAAATGGAGCTACCTCTACACCCTACACCCTAACACCCCACAATCTTCACCATACACCCTACGTCCTACAGCCCACACCCTAAAACGTACACCCCAAACACTACACACCCTCAGCCTTGAATTACCATAATCAAGCTTTCACTTTTTAGTTTTAATAAGCACACCAATTTATCTGCAATCTAAACTTCTGCGAACTAACTAAAGCAATGACGGCGAGAACGTTCCCGAACATAATGAGATCAATTTAAAGTTTTGATCAGACTGATTATTAGGTGAAGGGTTAATGAAAACCATTTTAATAGTCGGCTAGGCAATGATTCCACTTGAAAATATAAGAGCACAGCTATTATTACTTCAATTTCAAAGTTGTTTACGAAGGCTTTCGCATGACGAACACTCAAAATTATTACGAAAGCTTATGTGATCAATTAAAAAAGAACGAAGTTTTACGCATAAAAAAATAATAATTGCTTTGGAAATGATTTTTTCAATGAACACAGTAAAATATTTTTTACCATATAAAATAATATCATACATTTTCTGTAATGAGTGAGTGTACGACTGAAATCTTCTACGAGATGGAATGAAAGTGGGACAAAAATTATATATATATATATAGAGTTAGTGTGGTTGTTCAATTTCCCTTCATTATCAATTATCACCCGAGATAATTTAATATCGTGTTAATTACAGCCTTTTGACTATTATTTCGCCATTCTCATATCACAGTAAAATCTTAATGTAAAGGGAAATCATGCCAAGGGAAAAAATAAAACATTTTTCTAGCGTACTTTTCCTTGATGTTATTCGGTGTCTTCGGTGATATATAACGTTGGGCGAGAGATGTAAACGAAAATCACCAAAAAGATTTTGTACCTGCTAGTGAAATTATGAATATCCTACCGCAAGGAAAATGGCTGTCGCTGGAAAGGAAAAAGGAGGACATTTCGATCGTATATTATAGTTTGGAACTAATACCTCTGATGGGCTATGAATTTGCCTCCGTTATACGACCTTTGTATGGGCAGCTATAAAAAAGCTTTTAGCGATAATAAGCCGCACTAAACACGACCCTACATAGTTGTTGTTTCGTGATGGATACATTGGTTCCAACCTGGACTGCTGCCATTTAACAATCAGATGCTACAAAGTGTTTTATCTTGCGTTGGAACTGTAACAAATAAAATAAAAGACCGCCTCAGAGAGAAATAAAAGCAAACTGTATCATGTTTACCAAGTATTAAATTTCGGTTCTTGAGTTTTACGGGTGCGCATATTGATATCAGTTGTTTTCCGGGTTACTGTGCCACGTTTGCGATTTCTTCCAAAATGTATTTGCATTCGACGACATCTGATTATTTTTAATTTAAAACTGTATTTTTATTAGATCACGAATACGTTAATTTAATTTATGTTATTCTTTCACCTAAGTAATAAAAACAGGTTTTATGGATCATGTGTGAATTTTATAGAGGGTGTTTAAAATATTATAACCGTGTTGCGATGTAATAGAGCGATACTTTGTAAAATGTAAATATATTCAAGAGTTGAAATATGCATAAGTACTTCATTCTAGGTATATTATCAAAGCAACGGGGGTTTCCCTGAACAATCGAAACGTTCTTAGAAATGGTATTGGGTATTCTCTACAAGAGAAGCTTATATTGAAGATATAAGTTTAAGGCTAAACTAAACGTAATATTCGCTCACTCATTCGCTAATTTAAACATTAAAAAAAAATTTGTCACGTAATGCTTTCAAATATTGAAATGAATTGTTTGTTGGTGGGTGTAAACACGGAACGTGAAATGGAATGAATTATAAATAATAAAGAAAATAATAAAAATAAATTATATTATTGTAAAACTAACATATGCAGTATTTTATTAAGTTTCTTGAAGGACTTGAGATTTAAACTTACAATACCAAATTAATTCATTTCGTATTCTGTACCCGCCAACAAACAATTCATTTCAATATTTAAAAGCATTAAGTGCCAAAAGTATTTTTTTTTTAAATATTAGAATACACGCCATCTTTGAGCGCGTATCACGTTTTCTTTAACTTTAAAAGATATATGAATCATAAAGTTGTTAAAATCAAACAATATGGTGAATGGTCATTAAAAATGAAAAACGCACATGAAAGCTACTTTAAATGTAAACATTTATTAAATCTACTTAATTTGAATGTTATGTAAGTAAGATTTTAAATACAATTATAAACAAAAAAAAAGGAAATGCGAGTCCTGAAATATCTGTGCAGAGTATGAAATGAACTTGAAAAGAATGCCACCACGCCGATTGCGCAGAAACCCCGACTGACTGCCTCACGTTAAGGCCGAACTCAAATGCCGTCCATTTGAACATTATTAATTTAATTTCAGACGGAGTGACGTCGGCATTCCGTAATACACATTTCACTTTTCACAGTCCATTATTTCGTTAACTCGTCCGGAGACGGAAGTAGGAACCCAACGGAACCTTTTCTTCCATTAACAACTCCCTTCTTAAGTAATACAAGGTATATTATAGTTGTTCTGCGATTTATTAAGGCTGTTAATCATGTAACAGGTAGGCACAGTAACAGTAGCACCTACTTTCATTTCTACAAATAAATAATTAAGAACGCGCGTATTTTTTGAACGGTAACTTATTACGAAATCGTTAATATTTTGTATTAATACTATTAAGTTACAAGATTACTATAAGTTCAAGGTATGTGCCCTTTTTATCTAGTTTTTTAGCAATATTAAAAGAAACCAATTGTTTAAAAGTGATGAAAAATCTTTTTTTTTCTTTAACCTTCTTACAAAATCATTTATTTCACGGTGTTTTAATTTGTTTGTTTAACAGTATGTCGCGTGCTGTATATTCCTAACCCTGGCTGATGACAATCATTATTTGAACACTGTAAGTAAAAAAATAATGTGAGTAAGTTAGGAACTTTGCTCTGAGCCCAGAGGTCGCGGGTTCAAAACTTTTTGAGTTCAAAACGTTTTGTTTTTTTCACAAATATAAAATATCGAAACATATGTTTTTGTTAGTGTTTTTTGGCGTGGTGATAACTTTTAGTAATAAAATACTGGCAAAGGCATTGTAAGTAATACGTTTAATGTTTTTACAATGTTAAAAAGTGGGAGATTTTTTTCCTTTTTGATTGACCTTGATCCGATCGTTGCGGGAGATGTGTTTGGATAAGAACTTGATTTGAACAGCAATAAATTACCTTTTCCCTTTACAATCCATAATTTTATAATGCTTTAACATGTTTAAAGCGTTTCTTAGAGTCCCTTTGGCTTCAGGCATTGGGAGTTTGATATCCATGAAAAAAAAGCTGCATTATGGCCGCATTTTGGGAGGTAGAAATGTCTTAATCAAGTACTTAGTAGCTCATCCCCTTCCGCCCGGGGGTGCGACACGTGGTAGTAACCGGCGCTAAATCGCTGGGAAAACTTGGCCAATCCCAGGCGTGCCAAGAATGCTGGCTACGTCGTAGCCCATACTCGTAGAGGCCTTTCACCGCCATCTACGCCAAAATCGGCCACACATCACCAGTCCAGTGGTATGCTTAGGAATCTCATGTGAAGTTATCATGTTTTGCCTGAGGGATAAATAATCGTGGAGAATCTTGATAATTTTAGACTCGTTGTATACTGGTATCCTGAACACAGCTTCATTCATGTGCGATTATATGAAATATTGGATTTCGACAAAACTTTAGAAACGCATTCTATTCATTGTATAATTAGTATTATGACTATAAAATTACCATAGTCAAACAGCCAACGCCAAATTACAGAGCAATTATAAACGTGTTGATAATTAATCATACGTCAGTAAATATGAAGCTTTGCCTCCAATGGGAATCAAACGATTTAAATGAGTTTATGATTACACAGCTATTTCACTAGTGTTCTATGATTTAATTACTCATAGTAATAAAAATAGTTTTTTTTTGACATTATATTAAAGTCTTTTAGAAATAAAGAATATTGCAAATATTAAAAAAAAAATGTAGTTAGATGTCTTTACAAAGTAATGGTTTAAATATTGCAGCTTTTCCAAATATCGAAACTGAAGCACATAGATAGAAGATTAAGATTTTGCGACACCTACGATGAAATAACTAATACGTTTTTAATCTCTTGAAGTCATTCCAACACATATAATAATGCTTAATAACTGGCAGAACATAGAGATTTTCAATGAATAATTTAAAGTACTAAAATGTCCAATCGTTATCTTTCTTTTTATTCAGAGTTTGTTGTTCTGGGTTTTGGGGTTGATTTGGCGATTCATAGTCTAGGAAAACTCCAAACCGGAGCACCGAGAGCAGATAGTAGTGTTGCACTTTGCTGGAATGTCATTTCTCTATCCCGCGGTTACGCGATTCGACGGTGCAATCCACTGAGCAACACATAGAGTACATGTTTTTGGTTATACGGGGGAAAAGCGTGGGAAAATACACGTGCATTTAAATACAACATAATAATTTGTTTATTCTCCGTAAATTTCGTTTCCAATTCTAAAGTTTATGAAATATTCATTTTACGACACAGTCCGACAGTTCCGTTTAATGCCCCCAGTGATTCATATAACATTATATTATAATAATATTTTCTTGAACATAATGAAGAATGTTTTAAACATAATCATTCATTTAATTTATTTATTTATAAAAGAAACACAAATATTCCCCGGTTACGTATTCGTAACCAGGGAATATAGGTTATTACCTGACAATATTTGAAAATCTCCTACTAACATCAAAGTAAGCGGAAGATGTTGCTTGTGTCGTAATGGAGGACTGAGCCAGCCGAGGAAGTGAACTCACGACGCCTGGGTGAGACCCAAACGCGATGCCAACTCACCCATTGACCGGACCATTATATGATATTTTATCATGAAAATGTAGTAAAGAACACAACCAATGATTTTTTTGTGCGCCGAAAATATTCTTTACTGGTATATAAAGGTCATCAAACTTAATGCTGTGCAATTTCCATCATGAGTTATGCAAGTATTACTGAAAAAAAATCAATTTCATGGTAATATTAGAAAAATACTTTGTAAATTACCATAGTTAACTTTTTGTTCACCTTGAAACATTAGTTCAAATCAGTAATTTAAAAAAAAATTATTAGCACTGCTGTCACAATCGCCATAATTAATTATTTATAACTGACGGATGACTTTTATAATAATAATAATAATAATAAAACGATTTATTCTGAAATTTATTTATTTTAAAACGATTTATTCTGAATTTAATAATAGGTATTATTATTAAATTCATATATTTGGGACACGACGAGAGGCTTAGTTTTGGTTATTTTGAAGCCTTAAAGCAATTCGGGTTTATTGGGGTTTATAGCTGGTTGATATCGCTTTAAAACGGACACTGCAAAATCTAGATTACGACGTCCGCAATAAATTCATAAATTTAATGCGTTTATTTCACTGTACGTACGCAAACATTATTATTATTACAAACAAAATACCCTTATTTGATCATCTTGTACCGTTTTTAAACCTTCTATGAAAACACTAGAGTAAAATTTAAAATAAATAAAATAAAGATTTTAAAAAGGTTATCCGAAAAAGCTCTTTGTGTTTTTAAATAAATTCAAAAATATACTTAGTATTCACAACCTTATAAATATAAAGCATTCGTATATTCCTGACGATGAAAGCATCGCTTTCGAAACATGTAGATATCCATGTATATTTATTAAGTGGTGAATACTTAGTATATATTTTAAATTCATTTATTAATAATGACGCCACAAAGTGAATAACAATCGTTTGAAGAAATTATGTTTATATTTTCGTTCCAAAGCAACAAAAACTCTCCAAAAGTGAGCTCTGGAGTCACGAAATTTACACAGTTTTTCAGTCTAGAATGCAAACGCATCGTATTCCAGCTGGAATATATTGAAATATCAATTTATTTATAAAATATTTATCAACCCGCCAATATGTTCGTCTCAAAAAATTTCAAATGTTAAAATAGTATTGAAATCTCGGATATATTCGTATAACACCTAAATATGGTATCGTTTTCTCATAAGAATCAAAACACCCGCTTTTCAGAGGAAAATCATAAAAATTTTGCATTTCGCGTAGTGGGTACATAAAGCTTCCAACATTTCAATTTTATTTGAAAGCAATGATACTTTTACACTCCTCTTAAAATGTATTTTAGAGTACGAGATTTGAACTCGAACGAGTATAATCTGCGAGATTTCCCATTATGAAAATGGAATTCTTTTCAGCGGATCCGAGTGTTAAGTGTATTAAGATGTCATCTGACAAGAATGTTGCTAGCGCCCGGCACGTTGCAGATGTAATTCAAGGCGGGTTGGGTGTTCAGTGTACGGTGTTCACTGGGCAGGGTGAAACCCCTAGTCCCTAGTCCTGGTAGCATCATGCGACAGCCTCCGCCGCTTGGACCGCGTGTGACTGGGGGTGGACTCTGTAAGAGGGATGGGCGCAGGGGGGTGAGTTTTGAAGGATGGTGAGACACTTGATCACATTTTGAATTGTTGTGAATTTGGCAGCATAAATTGAAATCCTAAATTTGTTCATAAATTGCATTGGGACTAAAATATTACGGATTTATTTATTGTGTTCGTGTTTAATTTGTACAAGTCCATATTAATTTTAAGTTGTTAAATTTTTAATAAGAGCTACATTATTTAGTTTAAAAAACAGTTTATTTAATTAATAAAAGTTTTGATAGGAATATATTATTCGCCTTCCGAAGACAATATCAAATTGTGGTGAAGCCTCTTATAATGAAATTCTTTAATATTTTTATTACCAATGCCCTTATTAAAATCAAAGTAAATTGACAGTTATTTTATTGGCTGTTCTATTGTAAAGTTTCCCTACTTAAGGGTTATATACTATATTGTTTAAATTTAACTGAAGGTTAATATTTGATATTACTATAAATGTCTAATTTAAGAAGGATTTAGAATTTTATTCTTATTTGTTACAATGATTTATTTAAAAAAATATATTATTTGATAATGTGGGCCTCCCTGGATGGGTAAAGCCATGCTGAGACCCATTTTACAGTTTTATATTCAAATTATTTTTATTATATAATATATTAACTACATTTAAATAAAATAATTCATAAATAATGGCGAATTTTGAAGTGTAATGTTTTCATAAAGTGTGAAATTTGCGTAATATTGTCTTTTTCGTTCTTTAATCAGAAAAAATCGAAAATCGACAAAAAAATGCTCAAATGGAAAATAGAGAATTAATATCAAGACAAATTTTAGTAAACCCATAATGTACAAGAAAAACAAAAAAAAAACATTTTAAAATATTCTGCCCCATTTTTCCAAAATAACATTGAAAAGACAAATGACAATATTGAAAAATAAAAGTCAAATCTTTCATCAGATTTTTTTTTTTCATTTACCTAAAACACCTAAACAATGGATATTAAACCATAGTGTATCGTAATGTTTGGATGTAACACTTCAAAGTAGGGAATGTAAGTCCTTAAAATATCCCAGCTACATTTTTTCACTTTATCTGTAGGCAATTCTGAAAATATCTTAGGATGGTCTTATCACCAGCACAAAAAAAATGGATAAAAATTCCCTTCAGCCAAAGTGGTCGCATTTCAGCAGACTGTATCTGAGTTTACTGACCTCCCCCGCAAGAGCTTGAGGACTGCAGTAATTTAATTAAAACGCAGACGTGCAGTAGTTGTACTCGTCGTGCATTATTTTTTTGCATCATACAATTTGGTCCCAATTGAATAACGCGAGTCCCACACGTTTAATATAAAATGTAGGTATATTGCTCGTGAAGTGATTTAGATGATATCTCCTGGGCACAGACCCAATGGAATGGATGGTAATTCTTTTTTTTATGGAATATTTTGTGTGCCAGCCTTTCAAATTAAAACACAAAGCGTTTGATTTTTTCGGTGGGTGTAACAAAAAAATACTTTATTCGAAAATCAACGAGTTCGCCTTGAAAGCAAAGTACCTATATATCAAAAAACATATTTTGAGAGCTTGTTTATCTCTTTGTGTTTGTCACATCGTTTGGCCAAATGTGTAATTTTTACATCATTCCAATCTTGTTTACATAACGAACTAGTGCTATCATTTTGTAAATATTACCAAAACTTAAAAAATTCACGTATGTTCAAAAACAAGAAACAGTTTTTTTTTTTCATATTTTCCAAACCGTGATCCAAAATGTGCGACAATATGATATTTGTGATAGACATATCGATTCGTTCTAAAATAATCCCTTGTTATAAAAAGGTTCATCTAGTTCGAGCATCCAACATAGTGTTTTGTTGTTGTTTATAGTCCTTTATTGTATCACGCGACCTTTTTTCCATTTAACAATTTTGATTTTATCAGCACGATCGATGAGACCCTTTTGGAGAACCAAATTTATTAAAGAAACCAAACATGGATGGAGGGGTGAGTTAAGAACTAAATAGATTTATTATTACATAAAGGGTCCCTTCTCCCAAAGCAATATATCCTATTGACCCAACGCCTAAAAAAACGTTTCTGGATACTTTCCAACCCTTAGGGCTTTTTGTAAATATTATATTAAAAGACAATTGTTTTATCAAGGAAACATAGTCTTTATTATATATAAGAATAAGCGCTTGAACGGTGAATCTTTAACGTTTCTGAGTGTATTTTTTATATCGGAATTTTTTTTTAAATAGATTATGCGGGGTATGTGTTGTGCGAAATGATGAAAAGTAGAAAAAATAATAAAAATCCTCCAAAAACTGACCGTTCACATGTTTCGTCGTTGCTTTTTCTTCACATGCTATAAAAAAGGGTTTTCATTTCTTATTAAAATTCACCCTCCGTCCAAAGGGTTTTATATTGTTATGTAGACATACCACCCGGAGATGCGATGCCGTGGAAGTCGGTAGTAAGGAAGGGAATAATAAAAAAATTAAGCCGTTTTACTTAACTTTAATGTAACAAAGTAAATTAGTAGAACAAATGTTGAATTGTAAAATCCGTAGTATTTTTTTCATATTTTTAGAAATTTGTAAAATATTTTATATGTTCAATTAAAACCCAAAAACTACTGGAATGCTCGGGCTATAATAACTATTTAAATTGTTCACATTATGGTTTCGTTCCAAAATATAATCTTCTGAAATTTAATACAAAAATTCAACGTTTGTTTCGTCGCTAAAATGAGAGTTATTTTGCTTCATGTATTTAAATCATCAACAGGAGGAAATATCTTATAATTGAAAAAGTCGTAAAGGTTGTTCGCTTGCCTTCGGAAACAGGAGATTAAAAAAAACGAATGTTGATTTTTAAATCGCAATGTTAGAAACAAAGCTTTCAAAACATCCATTCCAGTAAGTACTGGCGGCAAAAATGTACGTAGGATAAAATTAAACATAAAAATCAAAAGAAGATTTAACGGATTCGTTTCAATATGGATTAAAAACCCTGGCAAAATCAAACACATCCATACGAAAGTAAGAACAAAAGTTGTTAAAAAAAAAACTTTCCATTACGTCGGACCAATAAGAAGCTTCTTAAATCATCCATACTGTTTTGCAATTGTCGAATTCAATACGAAATTATGCAAGTACACTCTTCTGAACTTCAAAAAACAACAAAAACTAATTGCGATTTCTTGCAGTAAACAACCAAGCGCCATTCATTTGACGTAAAACATATAGTTAGTTTCGTCAATACGATTGCGCCTTTACAAATTCATCCAATTTCCTTCTGAAATCTTTGTAAACTTATACCAAAATTTCCTAGCGAGTTTTTGCCTCGCTTACTTTACTTAGGCACATAATATTGGAAGACAGACTACTTTACCAAAATAATATGTAGATATCTTCAAGGTATGGAAGGCAACATACACTTCTGAATGAAACCTGAAGTTTTTATGATATTCTCTAAACAAGTAACGTGCATGGCTTTTCAAGCATAAAAATCTATATAGGTCATCGGTTTTGCTTCTCCCTATTGAATCTCCTTCAAGCGGCCCATGGACCTTCTTTCCTCCCTGAATTCATTGCTGAAAACATAAGTTTCGGATGCAAATCGTATTAGTTTGTTATGATTGCATTAGTAAGAGTGACCGTCTGAAGCGATTTCATCAGACTTAACGTCAACGGGTGAACCAACCAATGGATGTACTCAATTTCTGGTTCAATGAAAAATATCTTGCACCAAATAAATGCAGTCGACATTTGGAGAAGGTACTCATTAATACATCTAATGAAAATGTACGTTGTTTAAGATATTTAGAATACCTTATTGAAGCTTATAAACCTCATTATCATATATATTTTAAGAATTGAAGATAATATTAAAAACTCTCCCAGATCCCGGATAAACCATGAGGTCCTGGAGTCGAGTCCTAGTTGCTAACGTTATCTTTTATTTTTTCTGTCTCTTTTCGGTTTCACGTTTAATTTCGAGAGTTGTTAGTATTATCTGCAATGATTCATGAATACATTATTTATATTTTTATTATAAACTAGCACAGATCCGTGAAAAAATCACGGGATTATTAATCGTGTGATTCTTGAGTTTTGTTTCATTTTTATAACAAGTCGAATAAAAAAAAATAAAAAAATAATTATTTTCACGGTTGAGAATCAACCCTGATCAATAACTTGGAAGGGAACTATGCAGACCATTACACCACCACCTGTTTTAAGAACTGCGGCATGAATTTATTACATGTACTGGAAACGAGAAGGGTTCATTTTGAATTTTAGAATTAGAATGTGACAGACAATTATGTACTTACATCACACCCGATATTATGTTGTTTAATTACAATAAAATATTTCTTTGTTTTACTTTGCACTCTTTGAATAATACTTTTTTTAGAGATACCTTTTTAAATAATTATTTGGGGAACGTTTTAAACCTTTATTTTTTTTTTGCTACAGCCTATCATCAAATTCTGTACGGTAGATGTTATTTTTGCATTCGGATCATAGAACACGAATATTATTAGGTGCATTTTACTTTGGTATTTTGTTTGAAGAGCATGTTGTTCTAGAAAGGGGTCTCAATGCTACTCGATTAACACAGTTTCTAACTCGTCACCTAAATGCCTAGAGGGTTTAATTTCGGATGTCCATGCCCTTGAACGTATTGTCCTTCAAAATCCATTTTTTTGTTCTTATGGGACAGTGTGGAACGAGACACTTAAAAACTCTTAATTGGAGGCTTATTTATTGATTAATATCAATTAATTGAACAAATTTATATAGGTAAAGTGATGTTTATTAATTTCAAAAACTGATTTTTTTTTAATCCCTTTTTACAAAGTAATTACTATCGGAAAACCATTTAATTGATAAATTGCTTGTTTTGTAAGTGATCGTTGCCGTTACTTTTTTCTCTTTCCTTGAAAATTTTAAGATTTTTGGATATTTGTTAATTGTATTTTTAACAACATTAAATTATTAATAAATATTTTTTTCCTGGTGCAAACGAGATGAAATCTGTTCATTTTCTTTAATTTACAACACGATTTACTTTAAAAAACAATTCCGAAGAAGTGAAACCTTAAACTCGACCAATAAAATTTAGAACCTTCAAGAGACTGGAAATTTTGTACTCATACGTGATGTGCTATCTAGAAAAGAGTTAAGGTAATGATTGTTTTTTGATCTTGTTGAATTTTTTTTCACAGTTTCCAAGATGATATGGCAAGTTTAGTTACATTTGGCATAGTCATAAAATGATTTTTCTCTAAGAAATCGCTTGGAATTTTTTGACCATCTGTTCAAATATTAACCAATTTATTCGCAGTCGTTAAAGAAAGCGTGCTTCATAGTCACACCACGTTACTAATGCAGCCAGACATAATGTAGTAGTATTTAACTGAACATGTGAACTGCAAAAATAATAATAACACGCTATTGGGAGACCTGCCGGGGTAGAGAGGGGATAGTTGGCACCGGTCCGACATCATTTTTATTTTGGAAAGTGCCTCCGCTCTTATCCACCCTTCACCCTTGCAGCCCTGCCGGAGAAATTCAACGGGTAATAGAGGTTTTAAAAATGTTTATCAAAATAAAATTTTAAAAAACTTATGGAAATGAAAGATCTCGGTATAATAATGCACGAGGAACTAAATTCCCCGGCCCACATTTAACAAATTATGAATAATAGTATGATCAAGATTTATATTTAAAATAATTTAAAACTTTCAATCGTTATAAATCCTAAAATTGTTTTCCATTACCCTAGTCAGTCGTAAAATAGGACATAATTCCATAGTGTGGTCGCACTTCTACAAAATTCGTATTCATAATGTAAGCGTGAGGCAAACCTTCACAAAACTGCGCTATAGAAAATTATAAGAGAGGATCCAAAGAAAATTCTCACGGTTCATAAATTTTAAACTTTAAGCAGACGTAAAATAAACTGCCTAATATTTTTAGTAAAATTATTAATCTCAAAATTTGATTGCTCAAAATTCCTGCCTTTAAACAGTTGTACACAGAAAAAAAGACTTGTCCTTCGTTGAAGTGTCCAGGAAGTGTTCGAGGGATTTTGGTTGTTCTACTCACCAACGAGAAGCCAGAAACGCTTAGCATGACCATTTAAGAAATTGTGTTAGATACGAGACCTACCACATATTGATACAAGAAACACACGTATCCATATGCGAACCGAGTAGCTGCTTCTGGTCACGCAGGTACTGAATTAAGCTTCGATGGGCAGTCTCACACTTACAGCATACGACTTAGTAGCGATCGCTGAAGTTAATCCTCTCCACAAACGCGGGACGGAGCTCATTCTTGGGAGAGCATCAGTTGACATAGTAGGTGGTTTCCGAGGTACGTCGGTACACAACACTCATGAAAAGTCTGGCGTTTTACTCAAGACGCGGGATTCCCAGGAGTGTTTTAAAAAAAATATATATCTATTTATATCACCAAAAAAAAATAACAGGAATGTAATATATATACTACTTCAAGGCATTGGTTACATTTGGGTAATTTTTTTTTTACGCAGTATGTATGTTACAATAATTTTTATATAAAAGCAGTACCTAATAGATAAGTAGCAATATAATTATTTTAGTTTACCAACATTGCTTGCATACTCGTACATATAATACAATACAGCAAGGTTTTAGACAATACTACAGTAACTGTCAATGAAAAGGCGTTTTGGTGAGGCCACAAGTAAATGCACGATCAATAGTTTTTTTTTTCATAAAACATGTGTGTTTTTAAAAAGATGAATGAGGATAGTTTTTAAATAGATCTGTCAAACGTTAAATACTCTCATTAAATTGTAAATTGATTATTGTTTGTAGTTAAAGTTTGAGAATAAGTTTCATAATTGTTTTCTACACCTTTACGATACGATTTAGAGCTGACGAAGTACCTTCTCCCCATGCAATGATACCATACTTAATGATAGATTGGCTGACTGTAAAATAAATCGTTTTTAGAAATTGTCAAGAAAGTCAAGGAGTTCCACGAGGTTCTGAAGAAGAATACTGTTTTTTTTAAATTTTATTGAAATTATTTGAGTACGTATATCCCATTTGAGATATACTTGTAGATCAATGGTTAGGTTGAGGTATATCATCTGTGAAGTGCGCTCTATCCTGGGACATTAACTGCTTTCGTTGCAATTCGTATAGTTATATTAATGCTCGTTTTGACATATTTTTTCTTTTTCGTATGAAGGGTAAGCGTCTTCATATCTAAACATTTTTAAATGAAGCTAATATTCTTTTCAGATTTTTTAAATGCGGCTAGATAAATGTTGTTTTGAAGTAATAAGTGAGTATTGTCAGCAAATCTAACAATTTCCCCTTGAAAATCAATGCTGCAAAAGTTGGTAATATACAGGAAGAATAGTGTAGGTCCCAATACGCTTCCTTGTGGAATACTATAGTTAGTTGTGCACTGATTGCTAAGTGTATTCTGTATTTTTACTTGTAACTTGAATCTATGTAGGTAGATTTTAAAGAAATTTAACTCTTCGCCCGTAATGCTGTTGAACTACGCTCTTTCCCCTGGGAACGGAGTCACCTGAACACCTATCCACCAAAGTGCAGGCCGTACGTCTGACCTGCGATAATCTAG
The DNA here is from genome assembly GCA_022606495.2 of Halesus radiatus. NCBI lineage: Eukaryota > Metazoa > Arthropoda > Insecta > Trichoptera > Limnephilidae > Halesus > Halesus radiatus. The sequence continues at coordinate 51,478 of JAHDVE020002608.1, forward strand.
ATTACACGCCAGCCCTGCTCAGTATTCTTAGGTCCCAGCCCGCCATGAACGTCACACCAAGATCGTAAATTAAATTTATTAATGTTATTCCAAGCTTCACCACTGCTGTCAACTTTACGCTATTTGTAGTTATGACTTGAAAGCACAACAGTATCTATCTTTTAATTTAGCGTTCGGCGGAGCAGGAGGATTATGGTTCCCATGATCTAAGAGAGTTTTATAATTTTTACTTTTTTTGTTATATCAGGTTAGCTGCCTGTTATCACAAAGCAGAAAGCTGAATTTTATAACGTCATTTGCCTTTGACTTGGTACACTTGATACTAATAATTAACTGAAATGCATTGTATTACAGACCAGTAGATTTTCCTTTATGTTAAGATCGACTTAAAGGAGAATGGATTTTCTTTGAGAAAACTTTTACTTTGTGTTAGTTTAACCTGTTATTAAAGAAAAGCGTAATTAATTTTTCAAATGTTCATAGATTATTATTAACGTTTTGTTGTATTCTGGAACGCCTCTAGCTTGCATACCCTGTAGCCAACTGCACTCTCCCTCCAGTTATGTTGGCCGGATACTTTGTTACCATATAATATTGCACGTTACATATCATTATTATCTCTGTCCGTTGGTAATGAATGGGCTGGCGTTTCGTTGCTCCCGCGAACTTATTGTCTACCTACACGAGAGCAGTGTGTACAATGAAGTGTGTACAATTTATGTGCGTCTATGTTTATGCACGTGGAATACTGGCATTAATACACCGCGTTGTTCTATTCAGGTAATCAAACTAAACCAAAGTATTGTTGGATCGCTTGGGCTCGCACGAGCCTATTATTAGATTGATCAACTCCGGTAAATAATATATATATATATATAAAAATGAATTAAAATTTACTTTGTAATCACCACTTTATTAATATATACATATCAACATGTTTCGAAAGCGATGCTTTCCTCATCAGGAATATACAGAATACTAAAAAATAGTAATGTCAAGTATAGACAAACCATAAACGTAGAACACAATAATGTAAGAATAGACAAATTATAAAAATAAAGAAAAATTGCTTAAAGTAGGTAAGTAATTAATCAAAAATGTTAATAAAAAAATTATTATAAAACATTGAACAAACAAATTTATATGAAAATTTAAAAACGAAATCATTTTTATTATTTTTTCGAAGAAGAATTCTTCTTCTAGAAGGTTTTCACTTTGTGATGTCATTATGTATTTTAATTATGTATTGTATACAAAGTTATTTTGTTTCATTTTTATTAATAATATTTATATGAAAACAAATTCAAGACATAGTAATTAAAAATTTGCCGTAAATAATTTAAAATATCGACCCGAAAATGCGTTTTTATTTCTATTTATGTTATATTTTTATGTTATTATTTACGTAATCATATTAACATATCAAATATGAGCATTTAAAAAAAAACGAATAACCCGAAAATAATTTTCTAAGGTGCATCTAAAATTATGCAATTTTTTTTTCTTGGCCCATTCTCCATAATTTAAAACAAAATACTATTCATCCATACTAGATATTTACGAAACCTTTAATTTAAAAAAAATATATGATTCAGTTTGGATGGGTATTAAAATAAGTTATGTATGAAATAGGCAGCGCAGCCGTTCCCTTTAACACGGCTCATAATGGAGAATGGAAGAAATGTCAAATAATAAACTGCTATACTTCATTTTTAAAACTTATTAACTTGTTTTAAAGTAAATTAAAACATATTAATTCAATTATCTCTAACCTACCCCTTCGATCTGTAAATAGTTGGCGTCTCTAGTTGTATCTTATCCTGAAAACTTAAATGCAACTACGGATTAAAACAGAAACTGTTAATTTATCCCGTCCTTTAAATTAATGATCAAAGTTTTGTACAAAATCAAAGAACAAGAGTAGCCATCGCCTGAATAAAACCAGACAAGTAAAGTTAAGTACTACTCGAAGTTGGATAAGATGTTATTATATCTAGCTTTAGTTCGGCGAGCTTTTTCAAGAGTGAAACTGTAAAGTTACTACGTTGCATTCTAGCCATTATGTGCGTATTCCTACCAACTGACGTATGTAGATGTGCTGAAAGGGAATATAACGTGAGAATAACGGTAATTTATGTGACTTGCTGAAATTTCTAGACCTTATGCGGCGAAACTATTGCCAAGATGCCAAATTATAAAGCGATTTGGGGAAATTCGTACCTTCACTTAGGATGATAAATTATCTCGTCTGTGAAAAATCCTTTTCCGAACATATTTTTTTAAACATGTTATTGAATAAATATTTATTAATTGATAAACTAAAGTTCTTAAAAACTTAAGACAAGATTTTTGTGCATAGCGCAAAGGGTAACAATTATTTTTATAAACAATAATTATTAGCCTGAAACACTCATCCAAATTGAAAAAAACCTTTCCGAGCAAAGATAAATGTCGCCGACATTTGCTTATCGCAAACCCGCCAAGTTAATCAATATGTACTAGTGTTTCATTCAATAATTACTGTTATTATATTTTCACCTGTAAACAACCAACTTTATTAGTATGAGAAAGACTTGTAACGGCTAAATCCCTCAAATAAATCTGACCGGACATCAGAAGGGTGCAGGTTCGAGTCCTGTCGGCGACATTTATCTTTGCTCGGAAAGGTTTTTTTCAATTTGGATGAGTGTTTCAGGCTAATAATTATTGTTTATAAGAATATATATATTTGGTTTTATGATTATTTGTAAACGTAATATAATTTACTTACCTTAGAAAATATATTTCATTTCACTTTGATATCGCAGGGAGATTGAAGAGAAAAAAAATTCAAACAGAAAATCGCCACCATTAGTTGCCATAAAAGTCCTTTTTGGAAATTTTGAATATGAAGATTTTTAGATACGCGTTGGAGTTTCCCGTACATAATAAATGCATGCAATAAAGTATTTGTTTGATCATAAGATCAAAAGTTATAGTACAATTTAAAGCTGTTTTTTTTTTTAATTTAAAATGTGAAGAAATTAAAGATTCAATCAATGACCGGTCAGTGGCTGAGTTGGCATCGTGTTTGGGTCTCACACAGACGTCATGAGTTCAATTCCTCGGCTGGTTAAGTCCTCCATTACAACACAAGCCACACCTTTCGCTTACTGTGATGGTAATAATTTTATTACTTTATTATAATAATTTATTACTTATTATATTATTTATTATTCTATTTATTGTATTATTAACTGCTGACCCTGTACAAATTGCAAGTGCGCCCCACCGTAGAATTTGGCACCCACCTCTGGTCGGGAGTCCCAAAATATCTGGAAAAAACCCTTGACTCTGTGCAGAAATTGGCGGTCCGTTTGATAGATTCGCCTATCTTAACAAACGGACTGCAATCTTTAATCTTTGGAGCACAGACGTCAGGTGGGAATGCTGTCCTTATTTTACTGGTATTATAATGGAAAATGCTCTGAGGAACTAGCGTCATTGATCCCTTCGGCACCGGTGCATAGTCAGGAAACACGCCAAACTCGTTCCCAACATTTGCAACGTTTGACATTTGTCACATGAGAACGGGTCGTTTCCGTAAAAAAATTTTTATTATTATTTATTATTCACTCCTTCCTATCCCCTAAAAGACCCTCCACACAGCATCCCCAAAGATGATAAAGGCGTTGAGGAAAATTAATTTCGTCTCGTGGAAAATTATTTCCCTCAGGGTGTGGTGTTTCCGTAAAAAAAAAAGTATTATTTATTATTCGAATAATCCATAATTAACTGTGACCACTCGCAAGGGCAATAAACTCCTTACTAGGTATACTCGTATATTTTATCCTGTTAGGGCAAACGTATATATATATACGAGTATATATATATTTTTTAATAACATTTTTGAAAATCCATATAAAAACATTTGTTACACTGCTAATGTAGCTTTCCGTATAATTATTATTTCTGATTATTATATGGCGTAGTTTAGTAAAAACAATGGCGCAGGATTGCATGGCGGATGAAATTGCAGTAGTGCAATTTCTGGAAGGGCATATCCTCTGTGAAGGGTTAGGAAGGTGTGCTTAATGTGATTAATCACTGTGTTCTGCGTGATGAATAGACTGGAAAGATTAATTACCTACGCCCCCTTTTAAAAGTGAACACCTGGATTTAAAATATCGTGAGCATACAACAAAAATTGGCCAAGTCAACATCCCTGTTCGTTGGCAAACGAAGTCCTTTGCATAAACACAACCGCACAGCTAAATAAATCGTGATATTTTTGACGCATATGAAACAAAATACACGTTAAATTTAAAAAAAATCTTCCCTAACTTACGAAATTTTGAGTCTGCATCCATGCAAAAATTCTCAATCTTAATCTGCCATCAAACGAGGACTTTAACTTGGATTTTTTTTGGTGTATGCTCAACTCATCACAAAAAATGATTAAAAACCGACTTACTTACGTTGAATGTAAGTAAAATAAAGTACTTAAGTTTTTAAATTGACGCAAGAGGGTAACTAGAGAATGAATACAATTCAAAACTACATGAACGGAAAAGCACTATGTTCTTGCCCCCTTATTATTCATACAGAAGTATAAAATGTCTTGGCTTAGAAATAGACGAAAATCTTGGGTGGGAAACTTACATAAATGGTATTACAAGGAAACTTACAAAATGCAAATATTTTTTTTAAACATCAGAAATACTAATGTCAAAATGATGTTGAAAAAGTTTACTACGCGCTATGCTACTCCCGTCTCGAAAATAGTTTTCTAAACTCAGTTTAACTTAAGCACGGCCTGATCCAAATTTGGTTCCTACTGCGCATTCCCACCCCCTCGCATGCGTCCCGTCACCCGCGCACGTTTGCGGGGGCGAAGTCACTCCGCTCATACTCGCGTTTCTGAGATATTAACCCATTCATATCTTGTGGTAAAATGGATCTTCAGTCAAATTTATTATCACCAAAAAATAACTAAAGACGACAGGTAGGCATTAATTATATATTTTATTTATAGGTTTTCGAAATACAACAATATCAACGATGCATTTTTTGTAGAATGTAGATAGTAATGTACTGCACAAGATTTGTGAATGTTGGTGTTGAAATGATTTATTTATTTTTATAGGTGGTACACAAACTTCAACTCACACAGATAGTAAAGGTTATTCCGGAGCATTAAAATGACTTTTTTTCGATATAATATTTTTGATATTGAATAAAAATTTTATATTGTCGATGAACTCGGGGACAATAATGATGAAACATTACAACTTTTGACGTTTAAGTGAAACATTTGGAGATCATTTGGTTTTTTGAACGGGGAGGATGATATTTTCAATTTCGGGTTAATTCCTTAGCCGATTTGATGCCACATAAAATGCAATATGTGTATTTTAATAGTATAACCATAATTAATTAAATGTATAATTGTGTTCAATTGGTGTTTCGTGGGTTACTAGAGATTTTTAAAAAAATGTTATTAATTAATTTAAATACTGGGTTTGAATGTATTAAAGTTGGTACCAAGTGGCGGAGAAAGTAGTGGGGAAAAAGGGCAGGACATGCGCACTCACAGGTCGTTCTAACAATGGAGAGACAATATGATGAGGAACGACAAACCACTAATCATATGTTTATAAACCAAAAGCGTATTATTAAGACCATCTTATATACCATAAGAACACCAACAAAGAAATTTTCAAATCTTCAGCGGTACCTAATATCCAAAATATCTATGCTAAAAATGTTTTAATCAAACATTTCAAAAGTTCAAAAAAATCAAAGGTACTTATTTTTCACCGCACAAGAGCGAACCAGAATGACATTATGAATATTCTTAAGTTTACAATTGCTTTTGCAGAAAGGAATTAAAAACATCTCTCCACAAAGCTTTATAATTCAGTTTCAATTGTCATAAAAATTTTTTTTTTTTAAAAGTTAAGGAAAATGCTCTCAAAAATCAAATTTAACCTGGCTCAAGAAAATCAAAGAATAGCAGTTGTCCAGCATTTTGAAAAGAACTTCGTGGAGCGTAAAACTCCCAGTGAGGAGGACTAAGAAAAACATTACAAATTCTTTTATTAGCTTCGTAAATTTTTATTTACTAAAAGAAGAAAAAAATGTCTTGAAGTTACATAAAAATTAAAAAATCATATTTGTGAGTGACCTCCGTGACTCTACCAACACTAGAAACGTCATTGGATTATGTTTGATATCCATCTGATCCTCCGTAAGTCCCACTAAATTGCGATGATTGCAACAGTATTGTTCGGTATCTTTGTTTTGATTTAAATCCTTGGTTCCTAACTATAGTTTCCCTTTTAGGTTTCTGCCTCATCTATTCCTCGTTTATCACAACTTTTTCAGTGACAGATACATTTTGTGGTCTTTACTTGGGTAATGGCGGATGAGGAACACATTCATTTCTCAAAGGTGCTGAAGTACAGGAAAATCATCTCAAAGACCACACGTTTGAATGCATTTGGGCACACCGATAGTGGTTTAAATTGGTTGGATCTGTTTGGAGCATCCACTCGCAGTCTATTTATAAGAGTAATCTCTTTAAAATAAATTTCTTTTATGTTATTGTTTTAAAAACAGTGGAAAAGTTTTCTAATTACGGTACGGTCAATCCGTAGCACCTTCATTGCTCAATATTGCAGTCCTGATTTTTAAATCCAAGTTTGAGAGCTTAACCGATTACTATAATAATAATAATATAATATAATATTTGGATGATTTGTATAGCGCCGTTTTTGTGAAAAATCACCTCAAGGGCGCTGTACTATATTACCGTACAAGCTTTTTTTCCATTCTACTTTTGTACAATGGCATTTAATATGAACTAAATTTGTCAATTTGATTGTCCTATAATGGTATTTGTGGCTAGTTGGGCAGTCAAAGTTTTCGCAAATGTTATTGTCAAATACTTGTTTCAAAAAAATACAGTGTTTCAAAAAAATAAATATTATTATTGTTATTATTATTAACCGAATATCTCGTAACATCTTTTTAATAATGTTCTTTTGACATTTATGTACAAGTTTGTGTAGAACGTGTAATTGATTTATTTAGCTTAATCGCGAGATAATTTCATTGAGCATCGTTTAGAATTACCTACCTAAAATGTTAATAATAAATGGTACCTGTATTCAGATATACCACTTTTTTAAGGCTAGCTCTCGGTTACCAAAAAAGTTGTTTTTTTGCGACATATGGTTGGCGTTTTGAAAGAATCGTTATAAATAAGAGGGCTAGTTTTTTCATTCATTTTGAACATCAAACATTCCGTGTGGGCGGTTTTAACATTTAGGCATAAAAAGTCTGCGGATTAAGTGAAGTTAATCACAAAGCATGTTTTCGGAATGATTTTAACTGTAAATAGGCGCAACATGAAAGGACTCGGCGTTGAAATGACAGGGCACGCTATGTGGCATTACTTGTTGCTTTGGAAATAACTTTTTGTTCATGATTAAACAAGAACTCAGAACAAATATTTGGAAACCTAATTTTGCATGCTTCCACGTGGAATAGAAATCCAATTACAGGAAAATTATTTAGCAAAAGAGGTTAGTTGAATATGTCTGATGTATTTTGTTGCACGGGGCGTTCATTTTCAATTTATTTTTCAATTTTTATTGAACTTTGACATGTTGTTTGGCAGTATGTCTACCTTGATGTAATTCTGGACTTGTTAAATATAATATATCACTTATCATACATCTAGTAAAGGTATTGGGTGCACTTTCAGTTCGCTTTCACAAGTGTATCAACAATAATCTTGTCAGCCATAAGCGCGAAGACGCACGCATCGATTTTGCCGGCCGATTTACGACAGCTGGTGTTAAATTGTATGGCAATATATATAAGGTGGCCTGGTTCGGGATATTGCTATACAGATTAGATCGGTAGTCAAAAACGTCCGGCAAAACCGGTGCGTTTGTTTTTGAGTTAAGCCACCAACTAAGTCATGTATTCTCAGTTCTAAAATTTCTCATTTATAATAGATAAGTTACTGACAGTTTACCAATAAAAGGTAGACATTCAATAAAGTGGAAAAACCTCTTTTTTATTACTATGGCAACACCAAGCTAGTCAGTCACCTTGTCTATCAAATTTGTTCATTACATTAAAAAAATTTCACATTAGTGTTCTACCGTTCGTTTTAAAGAAAAAAAGGCATAACAATATAACTCGATTATTTACCCTATTTTAAATTTACGATTTTGGTCTGTGAATTAGATTTTGATTTAAGACGTAATAAATGGGTATTTTGATACACACATTTTCAGAAATACAAAAAAATCGCCTTTGCAATTATCTTCTTTGCAAAGCGTTAAGTAATAAAATAAGTTTAAATATAAACTTGTCTTTGAACATGATGTAGAATCATATCCATTCGAAAGGTACCACTAATTTCTGAAGACCGTTTGGTGAAAGTCGGAATTATGCACTTGGACCATTGTGCCTGTCATCATATCCTATCAGCCATCTTGGTGTTCTCATTTAAAACCTTTACGATCGCAGCGCCCTTAATTTTTGTGTACTATTAAATGTTAAACTGTACCTTGATGTTTTATTCATGATAAAAATAATTCGTAAACATGTTTTCCAATCCCGATAGTGCTCCAAATGTTTAATATGACTTTGTGTATTGTTTTAATTAATTATGTTGTTTTTGTTGTTTCCGGGACTCTTCTGTTAATTTGATTACTGTTACTAATATGTGAGATAATTTTAAAATATAATATTTATACGGATATTTACACGTAAGTCAGAACATCTCGACCCCTTGAAATAACAAGGTTCCATCTGACACAGCAATTTTATACGATTATGTGCTCTATAGACGGTAACTTTAACACTTATTATGGCATAAAATTGCTGGGTCAGATGGAACCTTGTTATTCCGAGGGGTCGATCTGTTAATGCACACTATAAATAAATTATTATATATTAATTCATAAACTAAAGTTCTTAAAAACTTAAGACAAGATTTTTGTGCAAAGCGCAAAGGGTAACAATTATTTTTATAAACAATAATTATTACTCCAAAACACTTCATCCAAATTGAAACCTTCCGAGCAAAGATACAATGCAAATGCCGGCAGATTCTCGAACCCGCACCCTTCTAATGTCCGGTTAGATGCTCTACCGTTGAGAATGAAACACTAGTATATATTGATTAACTTGGCGGGTTTGCGATAAGCCGACGTAGCGCAACGGTAGAGCATCTAACCGGACATTAGAAGGGTGCGGGTTCGAGTCCTGCCGGCGACATTTATCTTTGCTCGGAAGTTTTTTTTCAATTTGGATGAGTGTTTTAGATTAATAATTATTGTTTATAAAAATAATAATTGTTACCCTTTGCGCTATGCACAAAAAATCTTGTCTTAAGTTTTTAAGAATTTTAGTTTATCAATTAATAAATATTTGACAAGTCAAAGCAATTTTCACCAATAAAATGTAGACATAATTTGTCTCGACGCCATCTATTTGAGGGATTTAGCCGTCACAAGCCTCTCTCATACTAATAAAGTTGGTTGTTTACAGGTGAAAATATAATAAAAAACAGTAATTATTGAATGGAACACTAGTATATATTGATTAACTTGGCGGGTTTGGTTTTTTTTGTTTTTTGGTTTGATAAGCCGACGTAGCTCAACGGTAGAGCATCTAACCGGACATTAGAAGGGTGCGGGTTTGAGTCCTGCCGGCGACATTTATCTTTGCTCGGAAGGTTTTTTCAATTTGGATGAGTGTTTTAGATTAATAATTATTGTTTATAAAAATAAAATTATTATATTTTTAATATTGTATACTATTGCCAAAAATTTATTAAAATAGCTTAGATGATGGGCAAAATGTTGTAATAAAATATTAAGACATACTGCGTTACGAAGAAAGTACATGTTGGAAATATAAAATTAAAACATCTTTTCATGGTGGAGTGTCAAAATTTTTCATCGTGACAATCTTCATTCAAGATACCATCTACGACTGAATAAATATTTACAATAATCTAGCGTTAATTTAAGAAATAAACGTGAGAATTTAAAAATTAAGCGTAACCATTTTTAAAATTACAATATTTAGCTACTCATTCTGATGAAATAAAACAAGAACAATATTATTCAAGCCTAAATCCTAAATACTTATTTCACTTGGATGCATAGAGCCTTAGGTGATTTGAAACGGGCCTCCGAGCAACCCTTCTGAAGGGACGTGAAAGGAAGCGGAAACAAAGTTTAGTGACAGTTTTACATAATAGAAGGAATAAGATCTGGTGCTTGAAATTAATTTGCATGAATACAAAAACCTCTCATTTGAATCATTAATATAACCAGTATCGTCACCTTAATTAATCATTTATAAGTAAATTTTTTTCACAAAACTATGAAAACATCATATATGTATGATAATCATAAGTTAGTAAAAAATCGTATCAGGTGAAAGAAATAAAATGAAAAGGAAATAAATTTAATAAATAATTTTTAAGAACTTAACTGTCTGGCAAAATATTTATTATTTCTATTAATTTAAAAAAGAAAGACAAATGAGTCACAAATAACCTGATAATTTTTCTAAATCTCCTACTACTATCACACGAAGCGGAAAATATTGCTTGTTTCGTGGGTGGACTTATTCGGCCGAGGAAGTGAACTCCGGACGCCTGGGTGAAAACCCGACTCGCTACCAACGCTTTATATTTATTTGCGATTCATAACTTTGATCTTCGATTGAATCTTGGAAATCATCATACTTTATGAATACATTAATTAGAAATTAATTAAATAATATACCTAGTATTCACCTCTTTATTAATATAAAGATATCTTACGTGTTTCGAAACTGATGCTTTCTTCATCAGGAGTAATACTAAAAATAATAATGTCAAGTATAGACAGATGATAAAAATAAATTATGAAAATAAACAAAAATTGAATAAATAAATATTTATTAAAAATTATAGCTATCTCTTGAATTTATTTTCATATTAATATTAATAATAAAAATAATTTCTTTTTTAATTTTTAATTCCAAGTTTTATAATATTTTTTTTATGAATTACTTACCTACATTATTACTATCAATTTTTCTTTACGTTTATAATTTGTCTATGGTATTCTAATTTTTATCGTTTGTCTGTACTTGGCATTATTATTTTTAGTATTACTCCTAATGAAGAAAGTATCGCTTTAGAATCATGTAGATATCTTTATATTAATAAAGTGGTGAATACAAAGTTTATTATTTAATTAATTTGTTAAAAAGTGACAAAGTGAAAACCGATTGTTTGCAGAAATTATAGTTAAAAATTACTTTGCAAAATTACGTATTTTTTTATTTCATCATACTTTAATTAGAAATATAACTTTTTTCATATTATAACAAAACAGATTTTTTTTACGCATTTATTATGCACGTAAAGTAGTTCCAAAGTTTATGACAAAATTTAAAAATTAAAACTAATTTACAAAATTATTCCAGTTTTTGCGTTTCCTGTAAAGTTTGAAAAATAGGCTTTCCTAATTTACTAATTAAGATGGCGATATGGATTAAGCAGAAGGCACATTCATTTTGAGATGACTATTTATTGTTCAATTATTAAAAATATGTTAAATTAGACTTTACCTGGAGTTGGTGGAAGTAATCGTAGGTTTCTGATGTTATTCAGCCAATCGACGACATTGAAAGTCAGCACAGATGTGCCTTCGGGAAACTGACAAAAAGGATATTCTTCTAATTATATTTAAAATTAAAAAAAAAAAAAAATTACATTAGGCGTTAAATGTCAAAAGGAATGCAGAAGGAACATCAAGACATATGCGAAACCAAAAAATATATTCACTTACCCAAAAACTGAGTTGAGTGGTGTCAAGAGTCGGATAGTTAAATAGTCGACGGCCTCCATGGTCGAGGGGTAAGGCTCTCGAATACGAATCTGAACGTCGCGGGTTCAAATCCCGGCGCGCGCAAGTAAATTTTATTTACTTAATTTGGGATGTTGCACATTTAATTAATTTAATAATAATATACATAGTATATTTCCTGAGTGGAAGATACTCTCAGTATCGCCCTGGTGAAAGACCACCATTCAAAATTGAAACGTTGCTTGAAATGGCTTTTAGCCGTGTTTGGTGACCAGATCTGAATAGCCAGGTATTTCCCCACCTTTCTCTTCCCATTATCCTTCACCTCCCCAATAACCTTTCAGCCTCACAATATTCTCCAATTGGGAATGCCATAGTCCCAATGGCTCCAGACGGTTGGGAGCAGTTGGGAGTCTTGTGCGGCATTCATATGAAAAAAAAAAAAATTAGAATTACAAAAGAGTGCGAAGGTATAGGACGGTGGATGGGTATTAAAGAAGCAACAAGTAGTGCATACCAAAAAAATCTTCTTCCAATATACAAATGGTAAAGTAGCACGCTTTTTAGTTAGTACGTTAGTGAAAGCAAGTCGACTAGCACGATTTTTTTTTAAAGATACGAATTTGGCTTTTCATGGACAGCAAGCTGATTTGAGGACTGGAGCCAAATCGAGAGGCTGGAAATTAATGATTACTGGGAGCAAAAAGCATTGTACTATCGAAGATGGAATAGATCATATATTAACAAGATAAAACCAAAATACAGAGGAAAGGTAAAAATAACGTGCAGTTACAACTAAGAAACTCACATTGTCCAGGTCTCCCATAGGCGAAAATTTCTTTAAAATTTTAAAATACCAACCCATGAGAATTTTTAACTAGAACACATTATTCCGGACCACAAGAGGTACAGCGAGGTACGAAATAAAAGAAAAGTTTCGCGTCGCATTTCCCTTTTTCTCACTTGTTCATGCCAGAGGACTTACTCAAACTGTCGTTCCATGATTTCACGTTCATGTCTATTTATTCGCTGTTTAAGCAATTAGCATGACGTTTAATAATTCAAGCAGGGATTGAAATAGTGGCGTGTTAAGGGTTTTTAACATTGTTTGGTGTACCGCCCCGTAAAATATTTCAAGAAGGTTGACTTTGTCAACATTAGCGACGTGAGTTTTGATTGGTGAATGATATTTTAACATGTAAAATGCGATTGTCTACATCGTGAAAGTTCACATGTTCATTTAGATCAGAATTATGGTTGAAAATAAGTTATAATAACTGTATTGTTTATTTTTTTTTCTTTATGGTTCTTATATTTTGTACCAATGAAAGTGTAGTTAAGGTGATTCATTCATCAGAGAATTAAATTATACTATGTTATTAATTTTATGTCACTAAAAAGTGACTCAATAACTTTGACTTTTAAGAATTTAGTTGATTATTAAGAAAACCAAAAATAAAATTCTTAATAATCAACTAAATGTGTCCAATAGCCCAATATTAGGTATATTCCCTATAATCTCATAAAATTTCCCATCCCATAATCACATGTTCAGGTATTCCTTGGTATTCCATTGTGTACACTTCTTTCTCTTTCGCTCGGTTATTATATCAGATTTCTATTTCATGCTATCTCATTTTTTCCTTGTTCTATGTTATGTTCTGTCTTATTCTATTTTGTATATATAAACACACACTATGTATTTTTTGATCAGTTTAATTTTTGTACCCTGAAGATGCTTATGTTAAGCGAAACCGGTCAGTCGTAATAAAATTAAATAAAATTATAAACAAGTTATTGTTTTTCATGAAATATGTCTAAGTGACTGCTTTCTATCAAAAAAAAAAGATTAATTATTCCTTCACAGTCAAAATTACAAAGCTGAAATGACAAAATATGAAAATTTTTCTAAATTTAAATTTCCTCTGTCTTTTTTTTTTTATTTTAAATGGTATAAATAATTGTTCACCTCAAAAAAATTGCAGTAGCCGCTGTCAAAAAAATTGTTTTTCGAAATTTTCGAATGTCGAAATTCACAAAAACTAAACAAAGTTTGAAAATTTATATTATTTTTTACAAATATCTAATGAGGCCAAAAATTGGATTTATCATAAGGCGTTCACCATAACGACCGCATTTTATTTAATTAAAATCTTTTAAATTATTGGAAAAGGTCATTTTAATATGGTAAAATATTTGTTGCTTGAATAATTTTCATGTTTTATAACTAAAAACCTGTCGTACCTCACCTAATTTTAATTCTGTCCCCTTAGGATTGGTATCATTTGATTCAGCACTACTGAAACAATAATAGACGATTCCTCACACGACCTAGCTGTGAAACAAGTATTTAAAAAATAAACCCTTCCCCTTCCTCTATAGCAGTATTCAACCATTTTAATTTGGGTGGACTCCGCAGATCTTTAATTCTACTGCCAAAATGAATTTATGACCAAAGTTTTTTTAATGTAGTAATTTTGTCATTTATAAAACCCTATTTTTCTGTACTTTAAAGTAATTTGACAATGCAAAAAAATAAAACTGTTTATGGAATTGGTTTAATAAGTGGATTAAACAAAATATTTTAATTATTTATTTTTAAATTACGCCACAAAGTGAATTTACATTTATTGAAGAAATATTACTTTGTTTTCGTAGGACAATATTTATTATTTCATAATTAAAAATAAATCCAATTAACCTTTCAAGTTTCAGCTTTCACAACGATAACAAAAAAACTGATATACTCGCAGAACTTAACAGCAACATAATTTAATTTATATTAATGAAAAACAAAGCAAACATCTTAAATTTTTATAATTATTTATATTTTTTGTTTTATAGAATAAAAAAGGGTTTATTAAATATTGTATGAGATTTTCGTTGTTTTTAACAACTATACATACATTATTGTGATATTTTCCTATAAGATGTAAAGACAAAAATTATGTTTAAAGAAAAAAATTTTTTTTGGGACTACACCCACAGTATTTAATAATTGAAAGAGGAAGAAACATGCTCATGGCTAAATACATGGCTCTAAAGATTTCATAACTAAATATAGGTAAAGTCGTTTGATTAAAAGTACGAAATGATCGATCTGACAGAGGTCGTCGTAGGCAACAAAGAAAACATTATTGGTAAATAAAAATCACAATATGCTGATTTTTTTAAGGTCTTTTTTATTACAAATCTTATGTATATTTATTTTCCTCTGCGCTAGGAGTTCACCTGCGAAGTGACATTTTTCAAAAGATGTTTTCAGTATTTTTTTTTAACATTTACTCCAAACAGGAGGCCCCTAGAAAAATAATTTACCTGATGATGCTTGTGTTAAGCAAAACCGGTCGGTTGTAATAAATTAAATAAATTTCGTTTTTATGAACAAAGTAATTGTTTTATATCTTTAATATGTCAAACCACAAGTGACTGCTTTCTAGAAAAATATTTAAAAAAATATATAATGATAATTTATTTGACAGCCTAAGTCATCTTTGAGGATGCTGTGTGGAGAAACTTTTCAACGGAAGAAAGGAGAGGTAGTTATGGAAAGTAAAAAATAGGCGTGAGGAGTGGGTAGGAATCTGCGGGTCAGTGTGTTTAGGAGTGACAAACGTATTAATCCATCCTTCCCACAGTGGTGTAAGGCGATGGGTTGAGAGAGTCCGGCTGGAAAAGTCAAAGGGTCTCCCTTAACTGGCCTATCCCAATCCGGTCCATCACGCAGTTGGTGGACAGACCCATCCGCAACCAAGACCTGAATAAACCTCACCCCATTGAACTAGGCTTCCCCGCTAATTAACCAAACGTAGCGAACCACTTGGGGTGACCAACGGCAAAAGGTGTTGGTTATGCTATAAATGGTTTCCGGGTGCGGTACCCGCCTCCGAAACAATTGAGTATTTACATTGGAAAAATATGCCCTAACTATTTCAATAATTTAAAAAAATTTCAACAAAGTGTTTCTATAATTTTATGATACGCCATGTATAAATAATAAACAAATATTTCAGCAAAAAAAGAATCTCAGATTTATCTTTAGCAGGTAAAGAAAAGAAGAAACAAAAAACTTATAATTTATCGGCTGCCGGCCTCAGCGAAAGGAAAATAAATATGATTTTTCCATCCGACGAGAATCATTGTGGGTAACCAAGCATTTAATGGAATGAGCAAATTACATATAAGATGTTCCCCCCATGCTAAAGCAAACAGATATCTCGGAATGAGGTTTTGGTGAATATTGCTTGAGGGTACAGGGTTTTCGCGAATTATTCTGGAAGCTATTTCAGTAATTAACAAATACCTTAGCAGTTTTGTTTGATGAATTGTATCACTTGTACGCACAGTGTCACTCATGAACATAATTGTAATTTATGTAGATTCTATGCAGTTTAAAGCATAGTTTTCTAAAAAAGTTATTTTCACCTTACCCCTTACTGTAACAACTTTACGTTCTCCTGATGGGGGTGTCATATATCGACTAAATTTGAATAGTTGGGACTTTTGTTTTAGACTCCACGAAAATTACTTAAGTTCATTTTTATCGAAGGTTAATTTTCCCAGACTCTAATGGGTGGGACAACTTTTTTAATGAATGTTAAATAATGTTATTTTTGGAAATGGGGTGTGTGACTTTGCGCAGTTTTTAGTTGCCTCTAAGTTTGATTGTTGTCATTCAATATCATGCTATATCCACACATATTGTGACTTAATTTTTTATTTTTTTTGTTATTTTATGGCTCTCACCTATTATGGGAGATCTTGGCCAAGTTTAAATAGTTAGATTTTAATAATACAGATTATTCTTAAAATTAATTACTTTTAAACAGGTTATAATATTTGCACAAATAAAATTGAAGCAGATTAGGTCCGTTTTTATAAGCGTAAATTTATAGATTTAATGTGTTTTTAATCCTCAATGACTTAAATTTTATTGCCGTTTTTATAAATATATTTTGATAATAATTTATTAATTTGAGGGGTGTTGATACTAGAGGTTTAGAATATACTGAATAGGGAGTTCAATTTTAAATTGCATATTATATTTGTTGTGTTCATTATGAACGTGGCAAAATATATTTTTATCTCATGTAATTAATTCACTACGATATCAATACATTTTTAAACATGCAAATAGTTTTTCAGTAAATGGTTTTTCCTTGGTTAAGATGCGATTAAGCGAAGGAATCATTTTACTTAGAAATACTTATTGAACATTAACTACCAAGCCGAGCCACTCAATAAATATCTTTCATGTTAAAGGAAAATAGACAAGATAGAAACCTCCTAAGATGTAAGTGAAGACATTTAAGACAAACCTGTACAACCACAGCCAGGGGAGATAATAAATAGGGTGCTATCGAAATGAAACCTCTCGATTGGGAGAACCATCAATACGCCTATAGAAGAAGGAAATTAGGAAAGGGAGAAAAATAGGAATAAATATTTTTTCGTGGAAAGGTCACTTAGTTAAGTGGTTTCGTGCTGTATCGCCGCAGCGTTCTTTCAGAATTAAATTATAACGTAGCCGTTTTAGAAGTAAACATTTTCTAAGGCAAAATATTACCTGTACAAGGCTGTGGCATTTATTGAGGAAGCAATCTAAGATATGACGTACATAAATATCCGTATAAAACATTTATTGCGTTGTATGGCACACCCGACCAAATAGATGTGTTGTTTTTCGTTTCCGTAGATAAATAACCAGTGGTGCGTTATCAGGTTCCACTATTTACGCACACAAATTTGATTAATAGTAAATATT
Source organism: Halesus radiatus (assembly GCA_022606495.2). Lineage (NCBI taxonomy): Eukaryota > Metazoa > Arthropoda > Insecta > Trichoptera > Limnephilidae > Halesus > Halesus radiatus. The sequence goes on from JAHDVE020002608.1 coordinate 69,115, forward strand.
ATAGTATAAATATGTATTGCGGCAGGATTTCGGGAAGGATGCGTACATATTAATATTTATGAATCCTCTCAGTATTTTGAAGATAAATAATGAAACGGTGTTTGCAAGATTTTTTTTTGCAAACGTAACGTCTTTCAACAGAATTTATTATCTTTCGAATGAATTATTATCATTTTGTAGGAACATTGACCTTTATCATATTTATACTAATACTTACTTATAATTATTTCACAGCTCGCTAACTAACGCTTCATGTAACGAAACTGATGAACATTTTTAGATTAATATCCGGACATTCACTAATGGGAAGAATATTGTGATTGATAGGCCTCTCTGATTCTCCAATGTGCGTGTTGTGTGAAGATATAGCACACTCTAATGTAATGCACTATATATGAAAAACAGATAGCGACAGTGTTAAAGACTTCAAATCCATCGGAAGTTCAGAATTTAATAGCTTCAACTAAATTCTTTGCCATGCCACGAATAATAAAATTTGTTAGATCATGAAAATTGAAAAATATTTTAAAGTGAATTCTTATATAAATGAACACAATGTAAAGAATATCAGACATCATAATTGAAAAACAGATAAGGAAAAAATCACAGCATTATGTGAGTCATTAGCCTCGATAATATACATGACAGAAAAAGAATCTTTTATATCTTAATATTTCATCGAAAACTTTGGATGGATCAGCAAGTTGGGAGATATGTTGGCTCATTTTTTTTTATCGTATATGCTTTAATCTATCGTATATGCTAGAATCTATCGTATATGCTATAATCTATCGTATATGCTATAATCTATCGTATACGCTATAATCCATCGTATATGCTGTAATCTATCGTATATGCTATAATCTATCGTATATGCTGTAATCTATCGTATATGCTATAATCTATCGTATATGCTATAATCTATCGTATATGCTGTAATCCATCGTATATGCTATAATCTATCGTATATCCTATAATCTATCGTACACGCTATAATCTATTGTATATGCTGTAATCTATCGTATATGCTATAATCTATCGTATATGCTGTAATCTATCGTATATGCTATAATCTATCGTATATGCTATAATGTATCGTATATGCTATAATAAATCGTATATGCTATAATTAATCGTATATGCTATAATCTATCGTATATGTAGATAATTTCGAGAAATTTTGATATTCATGATAAAGTTTACGTTGGTTTTTATTTAAATGCTGTTTATGAAATAAATAAATAATACTCGTTTGTATTATTATAAAGATTAATTAACCCCCACGCCTAGAAAGAATAGTTCTTACAACACTTTTTTTTATTATATTTTTTTATTTATTTAATATAAAGCATATAAAATATTGCCCAACTCCATAGATAAAATCCTTAAAATTACCACAAATTCGCGGAATTATCAGTTATTTATCGAAAAGTGACAGTTCCCACTTCGTATTAAAATCTTGTTTTTGGTCATAATTTCTTTAAAATGTTCAAGTAACTATTATATTAGTAGATTTATTTATTTTACGGTTTATTTTTCTCTAGTTTTCACCAAATCATCATACAATAATGCCGTCTAGCAAATTTAAGTTTATGTTAAAATTAACGTTTATGATGTGCAAAAAATGATCATAAAATATTTTTAAAAAAAGTTATTTTCCCTGGTAACATAAAAAAAAAATTTACGTACGAACGAGATGAAAAGTAAAGCCACCATTTTCTACCAAATTCCCCAAACAAATGGTACACGCTTTCTAAATTTCGCATTCTGTAATTTTTTTCGACGTTTGGAGTAAAAATGTACATTGTTTGATATATTTATTTATAAATATCAATGTATGTTTTTAAATGTAAACACCTGAAAGATGTTCAATTTTTAAAAATTAATTATTTTTATTGAGATTTAAAAACCTCATTGTTATATTTAATCATCGGCTGAAAATAATATTAACATAACCTAAATGAAACATGAAACCGGAAAAACAAATACCAGAAAAATAAAAAGATTGTCGCATCTGGGACTCGAACCCAGGACCTCTGCCTATCCTGAGCAACCGCTTCACCAACTTATCTAATGAGACCAGTTAAATTTATGTCATCTTCATCGGTATCATAACTCAAATTCAAGATTTGTCAATATTATTCTTCATTTTAAATCCCATATTGTTGGTAGCTATCTTTTTGATGATAACAAAGTTCTTCACGAACACAATTGCAAACTAGACAGTGTCTCGGATTGTTTTGATCACCCCGGATAGGCAGAGGTCCTGGGTTCGAGTCCCAGATGCGACTGAAATCTTTTTATTTTCGCTTGTTTTATCCGGTTTAATATTTCATGTAGGTTACGTTAATATTATTTTCTTCAGTGGTTAAATACCCGAAAGACAATTTAAGGGGGTATTCTGGTCTAGAAATAAAAAAAATCGTTTTTTTTTCATATTTTTATAGTTAAACTATTTAAGAATATGTCTACGAGAGGATTTTTCAAAATTCAAATTATTTTCGGAGAAATAAGTATTTTGCTGAGCTGGCATCCAAACCGGTTGGGCTGCAACTAATCGAACAAAAGACATAATGGATTCTCCGACTACCTGAATCTATATTTCTTAGTAAGCCCTTTTGCTCGAATGGAAAACAGAAACGCCGAAAATAGTTTTTTAGAAGTCGAGGAAGGTCCGATGTATGCAGCAGGAATGGCAGATTGAATAAATGTAAGTTAAAAATATAATTTTATGACTTAGACTGCAAAAATTTTACTTGAAACTTTAAACGCGTTTTTCTCAGAACTGTCTTTTTGAATCTGATACCAGTGATTTCTCAGGTTCTACCGAACCGATTTACTTGAAATTTTAAGAGTCTTCTTTAGGGACTTGTCTATGTCCGGAACTACGGCCATCCCCAAATTTTCATTTTTACTATTTTTAAAAAATCGAAGAATGTCCAAAAAAGTGGTACAAATTTATTTTTTTTCTTTAGGCAGTCGCCATTTTGTAAAAAAAAAATTTCCAACTTTTTCGTAGTTCCAGACATTGCGACATTATTATAGATTGATAATCTTTGTTATTTTTTGGTTTTAGATTTCTAGGAGAGTTAAGATCGTGGGTATGGTCACGCACCAAATTTTTGAGACTCCCCACTTCATCAGCTGATAACTAACGGAATTTTGAATTTTTTTTACTTTTTATTTTTTTTGTATGCTTCTAATGTGAATAAATAATGTATAAAAAAAATAGAGACTAAAAATATTGCTTGCTTTTTTTTACAGCACTTCAAAAATTACCTAAAATTCATGTCTCTAGACCAGAATACCCCCTTAATCTAGTTTCTAATGTATATTTTGTTTTAGAAACACGTAAAAACAATAAAATCGTTTTTAATATATCTCATTTGAAATTTCATGAAAAATTTCAACGCGGTTGGCACTTCTTGACAAACATATAAAATCCTGAAGGGTTAATGGCATGCTACCCTTAATACCACGCACTTGATAAGTGACTCCCAGAAGATATTAAATACAGATTATCCTTTACGCCTAACTCGGAAAGTTTGTTTACGTGTATTATAATTTATCCTCTCGCCAAAAAATAAAAAAAATAAAAAATTTTACTCCATGAGAAAAGCTTTGAGCTTTTCAAGATCTTTGGAAATCTTATATGGAGAGTATCTTTTTTGTTTTTTTAGGGTGGCTATTAATGAATGTCTGTTTCTTCTTAGTTAAGAATTAATATCTCTCCTGACTAAACTTAGTCGCAAATGTACTCAATTTTATAAATACTTTTTCGTTATGGCTACCATGCAAGAAGCCGGTAATAAATAAAATTAAATGTTTTCACCATCAAACATCTTAAGATACGTTCCTCTCAAATACAGTATAGCGAGTACCTAATGTAAATGATTATTTCATTCACTGGCCACATTATTGTCCATATATTGGCATCATCTATGATTGGTTGAATACCAAGAAAGACCTAAATCATTGTTGCACAAGATTAACTGCAAATGATGGACTTCTAATTCACAGATACTTCAATAAATACGGTCAAAGAACCATAAAATATTATGTCCTAAAATTGTACGTTATGTTCTAAAATTGTCCTTTTTTAACGTAGAATTTTAATAACGTACAATGTAATAAACTGATTTTCAGAAGGATTGCTTAAACCGTAACCGAAAACTTTAACCCTCTGACTTCTGCCTATATTCGCCTTCTCTTATTCTGACCCTCGACTCACCTGGACCCCCGACTACCACCTCTCACTGGACCATCGCATCATCATACGGACAAGGCCTGAACAAGTCTACCTTATTTTGTACTAATCCAGAGGACTTGAATTTGTGCAACATTAACTTTGTGCAATTAGCAAAATTGTACAAATGTCGGTTTGTGCTCACACGTGGTAAAAGGAGAGCACAAAGGAGGACCTCTCATCTTTTCCGCTGATCTGGACGAACAGCCTATCAACAGTATTTGTGCGTCACACCGGTCTGACACAAATAATGTATAATTATTAAGTATTTAAACGCCCGGAGGGTTTTTGCATATGAAAACATCATTTTTTGATCAAATAGAAAGAAAAAAAAACGTGTACAAAAGTTAATTATATTTGGAATAAGAATAAACTGCACCAAAGCTAATTATACACGGGAATATAAAGGAACAAAAAAAAAATAATGCAATATCCACAAATCCACAAAGTCAATGTTTATTAATGAAAAAATAAATAAATAATTGTAAAAAGTTGTAGTTAACAATACGTACTTTTTTTGAAATTTGCAAAAGTTAAGATCATTGTCAAATACATCCATATCATTTAAGTATTTGTTACTTAGACTATATAAGCGTTACATTGGAAAATGCAAGCTGTAGTTGGAGCGGGATATATATATATGTAAAATGTTAATGTTTGACTTGAAGTTTGTTTTGTTAGGTTAATTAAATGCAGGAGTTTAGAAAAATCGAATTTACAATTTAATAATTTTAATATAAATTTTATGTCGTTTTATTTTCCTTTTGTTTTCCAAAGTTAAATATTAAAATATAATTACAATATTCATTAACGATAAGTAATTAATGTGTCCTAAAATTCATGAAACGTAAAAATTGCCTTTGTTTCTTTCCATATTATGAATATCTATTTTGTAGAAGGGTGACCACACTATGGAAATATGTTCTATTAGACTAGGGATATGTCCAACAATTTTATTACTTATAACGATTAAAAAAAGATTGTTTTTTATGTAAATCCTAAAGTTTTCATACCCTTATTTAAAATTTATTGAATATGAGCAGGGAAAGAGATTTTTCATTTCCGTAACTCTTTCTAGATTTACTTGATTTATTGAATAGTCAAAAAATAGTGACGTTTTTTCACATATATGTATCCATCTTAAATTTAAATAATGTACAATTATTAAGAACCCGTTCACAAGCTGATATCAATCAGTTTAACAAAACTTTATTGTAATAATTATGTAACATTCGAAAAATAAAGGAATGAATAAAAAAAATAAAAAAAACAACACTACCAGCTCATCGCCGCCAACCAGCGGCTTGTGGCATTTCTTCATTGACCGGGCTCTGATTACAAGGCAATTTACCCGCTCTCTTTTCTTATATTCCCGCAACTATATCAAGTGCAATTGATAGAGTAAATGAACTAATAATTATTAAATATGTTTTCAGGTTTTCGCGGAAAAAAGCATTTTATTTTTTAAATTGTTTTTGGGATATTATGCCGTGACGTGCTTCCTCCTCCTGTAAGTCAACATTTCGGACAGCGTTACAGTGTCCATCATCAGGGCATATGCATCACATTTGGCCTGATAGCAGGGCATCTTTGTCATATAAGCATCTGGAAGGGCATCACATATATTATGTCCTAACTATTCAAGAAAAAAAAAATTATCAATCTAAGGTTATGTGTTATATACTCTTACATACACACTTACTCTAAAAACAATCGGATTGGTATCAATTGAAAAATTGCCAGCAAACAAAGATGACACGACACCTTAACCCGTTAACAATGGTATTTAACACGGAGAGACCGCCACGTATTCCATTGGCCTGTGCAGCGAATGAATTTTTGATTCGCGTTCGGCAATGATGCATTATTAAAGCGCTCTTGTTCCTCTGGGCACCCCGCCGCATGGACGCGCAGCTTTATCGCTAAAGGCTTAGGCACATCCGCGCCGGGAAAGTGGGCTACTCTGATACAGGAAAACTTACCGAAAAATAATAAAATTGCCAAATTTTGAAAAATGTTTAAATATTAAATGATTTTGGATTTGAAACGCACAATATTGAACTCAACGATGCAGGATATTTTAGGGAGGTGTTAACGAAATTTTGCCACAAAATTATTGTAGGCAGTTTGCACACCCCGTTACATGTTTTCCATTTAATGGGTTCACAAAATACGAAAAAAAAATTAAACGTTTTCATGCCAACCTTGCATACTGTAAAAATGCATGTCATTTATCAAACCCACTTAAATACCTCGGTACAGGTTTTCATAGAAAGACTATTAAGAAATGGTATTAAAAAACACAGTTTGACAGTTATAAAATTAAAAATAATTTTTTTTACGCTGATCTTACGTTGCGAAACTCATTAATTTTCTAGTACACATCATGCAACAACAGATCATTTCACGTGTATGAGAATTTCGTAAACTATAACGAAAGTACATACTGTTTTTAAAATTGAAATTTTACAATACTTTTTAACATGACCGCTATATTCTACTATCGACGTTTTGAAAATACTACAATTTGTTTATTGTTAGTATCAAAATCCGATAAAAACAAACAAATCTCCCCAAAAGTAAAGAAAAACCGAAAATCATCCTCGGATTCCGAAAGTTTTGTGATGATTGTGAATATTTTTATCGTGTACGCCCAGTGAAATGACACTTTGACTAGTTCGGTTCGGACTCTGCGCGATAACCTCCTAAGGCCATCGGATTTCCCGATACTCTCGCTACGAAACAAGAAATTTGAAAGGTTTTTATTCCCCTTTTCCAAACTAAGGTCTTTATTGTTATCTGGAACGTGGAATGGAAAACCAGAGTGGTTCCGCCGGCTTTGTTCGGGTCTCTTTTAAATGTTAACGGTTATGAGAAGACGTGTAGCATGATATACTCCCACGTATAACCCCAAAAGTTTGGATATTCAAAAAAATGAGGTTGCAATAAATATCGAGACTTATCATTGACCAATATAAAAATTCTCCATATTTTAAAATCTGGAAATAACCTATCGGTTTTTGCAATCATTATGCACACATATGAATCAGATATTCTGTGGTTTTGGTGTGTGTAAATCAGTACATCGGCAAGAACATCACCGTTAGCCCCCAAATAATTGTTAAAGGTGCCTCTAAAATCGCGAAAACTTAATTCCTATAAAGGCCCATATTTCGTAATTTAAAACAAAAAGAAATACTTCTAATACGTAGTAGATATTTAGTAAACGTTTAATTAAAAAAAAAATCATTTAGTTTGGATGGGTACTTTGGCCTCAAATCCAAAATTAAGTTTTACATGAAACAGGCAGCGCAGCCGTTCTCTTAAATGGGAATGCTTTAGTCCCACAAGCGTCGGGCTCTCAGGGTGCATATACGTATTTTGAGTAGACACTTAATTAAAATATTCCCCTGGATTCAAAGAATGGGTTCCATTCTTAAATATACAAAATAAAATATAGACGTTGATTTTGCTTGGATTATTTGTCAAATAACCTGAAATAGTGCTGGAATTTCAGAAAAAACAACTAGAGTTGGAGATACTTTTGAGACAAGTACAAGGGTACTGCGAAAATAGTCGCCCACAATACAAAAATACGTATTTCATATTTAGAAACTTTCAGGGAGAGCCAAAAAACCTTTATTTTTCCCGGATTCTTGTACATTTTATTACAAATGCGCAATTAAAACCACATCGCAATAAAACGTATGAGTCCGACAAAAAAAAACTGTTCCTTGGCTCTTCTGGAAAGTTGCTTAATATGAGATACGTCTGTTTTTGTTGTGGGCAATGAATAGTTACCCACTAAACAATCAAATTGTTTCTTAAGAGATGGATAAAGAGAATCAAACTGCATTCTCCTTTATACCGCTATTTACTTCTAATCGTCGTTACATGCATGAAAACCCATTTCGCGGATGTTATTTTTCCATAAAATAAACACACAAAATTTTGTTATAGAAATTCGAGTTGTGAAACAAATTCTTAAAAAATATTAAAATCCAAAAACTTTTTATTGTTTTTAGTAATGAATGAGATACGACATATAAAAAAAACTTACCTTCAGTGCAAAAAAAAACTTACCTTACTGCAAACAGACCTACTAGAGATCTGTGTTTGAAAGATTTTTGAAGCAATTCCAGCCGTTGTTACAATAACCGAGAAATTCAATGACAATATTTATTTACTTATTATATTTTTATCACTCTGTTTAAATTTATCTATTTAACTTTTAAGACATATTTCGACGATGTATATATAATGTGAATGTGAACAATTAAAATAAAAGCGAAATATTGCAGTTTCATTTTTTGAACAGTCGTTAGACATAACGAAGCGTTGAAAAAATATTTTTATAATATAAATTTAATATCGCTGTTTTTAAGTTCTGCGATAATTTTAGTTTTATTTCTATTCTTTTGACGGCTGTTTCGGTGTTCAAAGTCATTATGAAACTGTGGGTAGGCCATATGGAGACGAATTATTTACTAGGAAATTACTTATCACGACGAACAAGACGGCATCTCCGTGTGGCCTAACCATGGCTTGACCTGATGATGGCTTTGAAAGCCAAAATACACAAAATAAAATAATTCGTTAGGTACTAATTAATAATATGATTTATTTGATTTTTTTAAATTTTTGAAAATTAAATAGAGTTCTGCAAGGTAAACATAGTAACAATTAATAGATTAATAAGAATTACTTTGTTTTAATATGTAAATATCTATATGTAAATATTTCAGAAACAAAGCTCCCCTCTTCAGGATAAATAATGTACCTACTAAAAATAAATATAGATAAATAATAAGCAAATACAACAAAATACAAACATAAATACAAAATAAAAATAACTGATATCAGCTTTGGGGATGCTGTACGGAGGGTCTTTTAGAGAATAGGAAGGAGTGAACTAACCTGGGCCTTGAAGAGACCCATGTTGTAGGAGGGAGGAAACACAGATGCCGGCATATCATTCCACAGCCGAGCTATTGAACGAAAGAACGAGTCGTAGAAGCGACTTGTTCTCGTGTGATTTCAACCATGTGCAAATGTTGGGCGAAGGGATCAATGATGCTAGTTCCTGTGAGCATCTTCCATTAAAATACCGGTAGAACAATGACAGCATTCTAACCGGACATCTGTGCTCCGATCTGAAAGGGTTTTTTTTAAGATATTTTGGGAGTCCCGACCAGAGGTGGCTGCTAAATTCTAGAGTGGGGAGCACTTGCGATTTGTACAGGGTGAGCAGTTGTGTACTATTTAATTATCTGCGGGCTCTGTACAGTACGCTCAGCTTCTGAGAGGATAACTTTATTCATGGATCGATGGATCCCCCATACCTCAGCTGGTCACTTGGGGTAATACCAAGCATATCATTGAAGGGCTTGTTGGGAAGATTGCTTCCATTAAAGGAGACTAGCTCGTCATTTTTACTCCCTATAGACGTAATCAGACATGATTGGGATTTTGAAACATTACTTAACAAATTTACAAAAGAAATTATTTTTAATATTTATGTAAATAAAATCAAGACAATAAATAGCAAGGCATAAAATAATAGTAGTAATTATTATTGAAATTTATTTTAATAATTTTGTTAATGTGAAAATAAATTTAAGACATAACTATTTAAAAAAATATATTTGTTTATTATTAATATTTAATTGACTATTGAACAAAGTAATTGTTATTAATTTATTAATTATAACTCCACAAAGTGATACGCATGTTTTGCAGAAACAAAATAAATTTACTTTATCGCCCTGAAATTTTGGTACTAGCAACGTTTCATTGATACTCCCCCGCATTCATAATAAACTTGTATTTTCAACCCCAATCGAACCTATCTAGTATATATTTGAGAAAAAAAAAGTAAATTAATTTCTCTCAAATCTATGTGTAAATATGAATTTCCCTTCATATTCAACCAACCGTTTTACCGCTTTGGTGGTTTATTCAATATTTTGGTTATATCATTTTGGGTTAAATTTAGCATACGTTAAGCTTAAGCTTAAGAATGAAATAAATCGGTCTAGGCAAGGATAAGTTGATGAGATTTCAGGTATGTACTCTATTATTAAAAAAAACCTACGATATAATGTAGTATCAAGTTTTTATACTTTCTGCTATATATTTAAGAGAAAAGATTGCATATTTCCCTAAATCATATAGTTCCGTTTTTCTCTTTATTTTTATTTAGATTTTTAACTTTCTGACAGTTTCACACATTTTATAAGCATTGTGTAAAAATGGCCAAAAAAGGCGTTTATACTTTTAAGCTCAGAAAATTTCTATAATTCCCATTAAACAGACATAACCCTCCACAAGTTGCAGTAATTTGGTATTCCCATTATATCGTAGTTTCCCAACCTGCGCAGGGAGCTTGCCAAAAGCCCGCCGTCAGTAACAACAGTTTACAGCTTAGACAAAGCTTAATACATTGAGATTTCATTGTTAGCAGCCTAGTGAATAAAACATGCAGAGGTTTTTAGTATTTTAAGATTGTAATATATCCAATACAGAATACAAGCAATAAGATAAGTTTTACTAGGCACAAATTTATGAATTATACGCAATAGCCTACAGTCAATTTCTTTATATGATGAAACAAATATTTTTAACGTGTCATTTTATTAAAGTTCCAAATATTCAGAAAAAGAGGGCATATGGAAATCATTACTGAGGAAGAAAGAGAGCAAGAGAAAAAAAAGAGTAAAATAAACACTTTCGAATGACAAGAATATTTACAGGAGTATCATCGCCCTACTTGATTTTAATTTAGTATTAATTATTCTTTCCAAATTTCAAGCAGTTAATTAATGGTGAAATTCCAATTTATTTTGATTTTTGTGTTAAAATATCTATTATAATATTAAATTATAAATTTTTTTTTAACATGTTTAATTAAATAAGTGGAATAAAGTTACTAACTAACAAACGAAATAACTAACTTACTAATTAACCATCACCCCTTTTCGCGTTAGGGGTAGGCAGAGACGATAGACAATCACACAAATCTTTCGGCACACACTTCTTGTTACATTCACATTTATATATCGTCTCATACACATTCTTCTTTTATTCGACTAAACCCGACTCGACGGTGAATGTTATGAAGGTTTTTATAAAAAAAATCATATTATCTAATTTTTCCAAAGTACCCATTTTATCATGAACGTTTTAATTAACTCATATAATATATCGCATTGTAATTTTTTGTTTACAGTGCCAGGGAACATTTCTCCCTCTTCCTGTGTCAACTGTGGTTAGAGGTGCATAATCATGGAGATAATCTTCTCTACCCAGTGAGCGGGCTGCCTATTGCAACTGTAGGGCTTTTATTTATATATATTTCAAATAATTGTAAACTGTGTTTTCTATGCTAGCGACACTTGCTGATGGCAATCTTATATTTAAGCCCGCTCACTAAAGTAATGGAGGTTATAAAATAGAATTTAGGCGGAGACGGAGGAGGTCAGTGCTGGTGGTCCAGCGGCCGAGATTGGATATGTCGGAGTAATGCATTCTGGAATGATTTTACCCTTTTGTATATGAAGTAGCCCACATGGGTGATACGTATGTTAATTTTGGTCGGATTATCGATGTGTAAATGAGAAGTTTGTTTTTTTAGGTTAAGTTTACTGTTGTAGCTGATAAGGAGTTATAGTGCATTTGTTGTCCATCTCGCTTTCGCTAGTGTTTCGCTAATGTATGTGTTCTATCGTAATTTCCGGTCGAAGATCTTGCCGAGGTTCGAGAGTAGACTAATGGGACAGTGATTTGAACAAAATTTTGGGTCTTTACCGGGTCTCGGAAATCATATGACGTGTGCGTGTCTCCATATTTTTTGAAAATTAGCGTAGTCTGAGCAGAAAGGGCTTTGAGAGCGAAAATTGAAACTCCATCTGGACCGGCTGCCTTTTTGTTGCTTATGAAGTTGAAGGTTTCACGAACTTCTTTTTGGATTGAATAGAGCACGTTGACTTAGGAAAATATGTGGTTAACATGACAATTTACGTTTTCGATATTTGAGGGATCGGTATTTTGGAAGTTTGGACTAAATTGTATTTCAAGTCCTTGGTCGTCATAGACGAGGCCATGTTCGACTTGAATGGGGTGATTTAGGGTGGATTTATTGCGAAAAGCTCTAGAGAGTTTCCAGATAGAGTTGCCGCTGGTTTTTAGTTCGGAGCTCTTTTTTTACCAGGTGTAATTGGAATAGGTACGCAGTTTAGAGCGTATCTATTGTTGAAGTTGGATTATCTGTCTTTTGTCCCTGGGATCACGGTACTTTTGCCAGCCGTGTCGAACGAAGTTTTTGCTGTTTATCAAGCTATGGAGATCGTGAGTAAGATCGCCTCGGTAGTTCGGGCGAGTGAATTAGGGGATGGGCCTTGAAGCAATGTCGATTGATGACATGATACCTCTAGATAAAATTTATACTGACGTATTGAGTTCGACCGCATTTGAAATGGAATGAGAGATGAGTGTGTTCTCTTCAACAGTATGGTTGAAGTATGTCCAGTCGGTTATTTTTTAAAGGACGATGCGCTATTGGGTCAGAGAATTCTGACAAAGTAAGTAGTACCGGGTTGTGATCCGATTGTCTCAAGACTGCTTCACTGTGTTCCAATTAGACCAGCACCAATGGGGCCGGTCGACGATTTTGGCGACAGCGGATGCGGTTGACGCTTATTACCGGGAAGTAAAACGCCTTCAATTCGTCTATGATTTCATCCATAGGAATATTGTTGGGGATTCCTCGGACGACGGTTTTTGTCAATTTTTCTTCTGCAAGCTCAAAAGTGTGGAAGCCGATGTTTGATTCCTCGAGGATGCGGGAGGCCAGTCTGAAACTATTCGCATCTCCTGTGTGGAGAACAACTCTGTCGGGAATTGCTATTGATTCTTTAATTATAACTTGTGCGGTCGTGAGTTTTGTGCAAAGAGTGGTCCAATTTTTCTGAGATTTTATAATTATTGGAGGTATGCGGGTGGGTCTCGGGGGTCTTGGTGCGTATGGATTTTGGGTGGTGGATTTAATCCCCGAGGATTTGAGGGTGAAGAATAATACTACTCTACTTCGCCCCCGAGACCCACCCGCATACCTCCAATAATTATAAAATCTTGGAAAAATTAGACCGCTCTGTGCACAAAACTCACGACCGCACAAGTTATAATTAAAGAATCAATAGCAATTCCCGACAGAGTTGTTCTGCGTACACAACAGACAGCATTCAAATATTCGAATAAACAAGATATTTGCTACTCACAAATACAATTGAATCAAGTACCTACCAAACGTATTTATATATATATTTAAATAAAAATTAATCGCAATGTGATAATCATTTTATCCGCACTATGGATGATTGGTTCAAACAAATTGTAACATGGCATTAAAATCACCTCTATTTGACTTTATTATGAAGTGTTCATAAATATATCAATACTTTTTCCACTTTACCACGTAGGTTGCCATAATTAAAAACAAGCATGACACATTTATTACGTTATTAATAACACGATGGCGACAGTTTTTTGTACATCTCAGGCAATAAAATGATTACTAATCGTAAATAACTATTAAGGTTTTCACGAACCTGCAGGTAACACGATATTTAATCCACTTTTTCAGCTAGCTTTTTATGCGTCTGTAACGTTGGCATAATTCGCGTATAAAAATGGAAACACCGTTAGGCATAAATAAGATATATGAAATATGTTTCATGGAACCAAAAAGTCGGCTGTTGGCAATCGATTGAACTGATAGGCCGGGTTTATGAAGAGTGTGGATCTTATCAGTTGGTTTATGGGTAATAAACCCATGAAACAGCCAACAATACCCGATTCGTAAATTCAAAAACAAAATAATAAATAATACAGAAAAGGGACATAAATAAATCGTCAGTTGAAGGCAGATCGTTTGCTTTATTGTTTCCAAATAGGAAACCATTATTCGGTATCTAGTCTTCTTAAAGCGTTACGCGATAGCGAAGAAAAAATATAAATATCAATGATCTACTAAGATAAATCTATATTTAGCTACTTTTATCGCATGGGAAAAAGGCCGGCTGGCTCTGAATGGAGTCCTGAAACTGGTACGATTACTTCAGTGGAACGAAGTTACCATTTTTTTGGACAGGCAACGTTTCAATCTACGGCTCCTGTCACGTGTAGCCAGGTGACGCTTTTCCCTAATACAATATTTAACAGTCATTCCACAATTCCTTTACTACCTTATGAAGAGAGACATTTTGAAACTGCCGGTAGGTATGCAATTAAAACTACATTTAAATCGCATTTGAGAGTACAATACTCCGCAATCGCTGATTTATAACGTTTCAAACGGTCACCACATACAATTACTAATATTGCCACCAATTGTTGAATTTTCTTCTATTGAATCCGAACTGCAAATGTATTTGTAATTGAATTTGTTCTTTTCTGTGATATTTTTGACATTTTATCTCAATGAAAATATATTAGCACGTAACACAAAAATATACAGTCTCTATTACCTATAGCATTATGAATAATAAAAAGGATTTACATAACCTTCGATCAATATATCAGTTTATGCATCAATACAGTATTATGATAAACCCATAATAAAGGAAAATGAAAAATACATTGAAAAAATCCATAAAAAAGGAAACACATGAAGTTACATTTGGTGAAAATTGATATGTCTAATTTTTAACAGTACATATTTAAAATGGTATTTTTTAATAATTTTCCTTGATTGCCATGTGTTGCATCTTTCGTAACTGCACACCCCACATGTGCCGCGAAATTTGACAGCTGGGAGCGATTTTGCCACGTTTTCCCGGCAACGCGCATGCGCCACACCTCTATGTGTTGGAGCTACGCCAATACAATAGTATTGGTGCCTACGAAAACTTGTTCACGGTCTACGGTGCCGAAGAAAAAAGTTGCTCTCAAGAAGAATCGTCGAGCAAAAAAAGTGGGTAGATTTGTTTGGACATTTTGACGAAGAACCTGAGAATATAGTTCTTTTTGTTATAGTGATAGTAAATTTTGTATGTAAGAGTTTATCTTGGGATTTTGTTTGTAGAGCTTTGAGTATGATAAGAGAATGTTGTGAGTGTGTGGGAGGTGTTGTTTTGTTTGTATTGGCCATGGTGAGTCGACCTAAGGGGCGGGTGGAGCGTGAAAAGTGGCATTTCAATATAACGATCAGATAATGGGAAGCGATAAAGACTCTTTTAATGTGTTGTAATGCGAGAAAATTGCTGGTGACGCAGTTATTTTTGCGTTGCTTTGCCTCGCTGCGATTCACTGCAAAAAAGGATAAAGTATCGCTGATCGATATTAAATTATCCACAGATATTCAAAATATCAATGATAGGTTAGTCATGATATTACCCATTAAACCTTATTACTTATTATGAAACCTAATTCACTTCTTCATCTTTCATAATGTTACAAATATTAAACTACTTCTCTCATACTTCTTAGAAGTTAATACTTTGTTTTAAATTCATGCACAACGTAGGCTATGAGTTGTGAGTGGGAATAAAGAAAACTTCTTTACTTTTATTTACATAAAAGCACTAATCATCTCAAAGTCTTGACACTCCTTGACTCTTGCAAGGGTTACAAAATTTAACCGTTTTTATTTTTAAGCGGAGTCTACTAATGAAAATAGAGCTTGAAATGTTTTCTTGTCAAAGCGGCATTTTGCCTAAGTCTATTTGGTGGATTTGGGTAATCACCCAACTGTTAAAGCAATGCGACATGCATCACACGGAGACAAACATGTGATGGTCCGTCTTCGTGTGGCACTCAATACCGGCGTCTGGGTGACGTCACTGGTGGGATGGGGGTGGCGGGTAGTCGGGTAGCGGTGGCAGAAGAAGGGAAGCAGGGCAGGGGGCGGGGGACGAAGGCTCTACAGCTCTCAGTGCCACAAAGCCGCGCCACCCGTCGCACGCGCGCCCCAACCATGACTCTACATCTGACGATACATTCTAAATTATCCGATAGTGACACGTAGCTAACCATTATAACACAACAAAATAACCGTAAAAATTAAACAAATTAATTAACAAATAAACTACCTTATTAAATGAAAACAAGTGGCTTATATCTGTCGTGTTGATGTCCGTATTTTTGTGTCCTTTTATTTTGAAAACTCGTAAACGTTTCGTGTGTTGGTTAACCAATTTTTGATTTTCACGCGCCAAATTGTAAAAGCGCCGGTTTTGGTGTTCATTGTGGTGTACTGTACATTCAGATTCTATGCTATATTTTCGCACCAGATCAAATTATATTAAACGATAGACTATCAGTAAAGACGTTGCCTTAAACAAAGTTTCGCGTAGGAGACGTTGGTTGATTGAAACGATTCAAATATTTAACAGAAAGTTTGCCGGTATATTGACCTTGGTTTATTGTTCGCCTGCCCAAGTTCAAAGTAGTGAATTTACAGTCACATGCTCATATTGCCCATGTTGCGCCGGTAACTGTGACTGAAATAACTGTTACCGTTAAACTGATCACCGTAATACCTCATTATGACGACAGACATTTCATAGCAAAGATATAGGCAGAGTATATTTATAATTGTTGTTGAAACGATTTTATTCAGTGTTGCATCGAAAATTCTGTGAAGTTTTATAATTTTATTTGATTTTGTTAACCCGTGTTCTTGTGTGAGTTTCTTTTATTTTTTTGAGAAAACGGAAAAAACAAAGCAGCGCGAATGTTGCTCACAAGTATTGCACCCCCGCTAGGTAAGTTATGTACATTCATACATTATTATTAAGTTGATTATAATAATAGTCTTGGAAAGCGTGTCATCTTAAAATAGCATTTTAACACGTCAATACAATTGGGGAACATTGCAAAGTTTTCGTTCGCTGGACAAATTTTATGTACATTTTTATTGTAGCGTAAACACGCAAAAATAATCTGATAATTGTTAGCGGTTTAGAAGCATTTAAGAGTATTTATTAAGTAAATAAATCTACGGAAGGCATGCAAAAAGCGAAAAAAGTTTTGTATGGAATAAGTTACAGACAACATCAAAAACGTTATGTGCCAGGAATAAAATAATATTTTGGTATTTTTACTGCACAGCGGGAAGCACATTCGCAAGGAGAAATTACCGAGAAAATAAAAGCTATAGTAGAAATTCTGTAACAGTTGACGCAATTTATGAAGATGGGTAGTTAAATGTTCTAAATATAATATAAAATATTTATTTAGCATGTAGGGTTGTAGGTTACACTTTCGACTTTTAGCCGGGAGATCGTTGGTTCTATTCCCGCGCTGGGCAAAATGTAACAATGCTTAAGTTGTTTATTATTCTAATATCTCTATACAATTATAAATAAGCGAATATTTTATTTATTTAATTAATCTGTGTTGTTTCACAATGAATTAATTAAAAATAATGTACAGGTAATGTATTTGCGCACGTTTATTTGAAGATACTCTCAGTATCGCCTTGGCGCATGAAAAACATTCGGAATTAAAACGTGACTTTAAATGGCTTTAGCCGTGTTTGGTGATCAGATCTGAATAGCCAGGTACTTCCCAAGCTTCCCTTTACTCATCTCCTTCCTCTCCCCACTAGCTTCAGCATTACTAAATACACCAATTGGGGATGACATAGTCTCTCTGGTTCCAGTGCTGTATTCACATAAAAAGATGAAAAAAAATACAATTCCATGAAGGAAATAATTTTTTTCGTTGCCTATATCATCCTTGAGGACACGAGTAAGTTGAGGGAACATGTTATTTTTACTTTAAGTATCTACATGTGCGTTACCAGATCCGGATGTTTTTGATGTTAATAGTAATGTTTGATTTACTTTTCAAAAATTGTTATAAGTTCATAAGGAACAATAATAAATAAACAAAAACAATACTAAATCTTTGTTAAGCCTTAACAAAAAAATTGCTGCGCAATAGTTGCCAAATTAATTCATTGCT
Source organism: Halesus radiatus (assembly GCA_022606495.2). Taxonomy (NCBI): domain Eukaryota; kingdom Metazoa; phylum Arthropoda; class Insecta; order Trichoptera; family Limnephilidae; genus Halesus; species Halesus radiatus. The sequence continues at coordinate 87,326 of JAHDVE020002608.1, forward strand.
CTTATATTAATTACAAAGCAGAAATTCTGTTTGTTTGTCTCTGAGAAAACTCTAAAACGATGAGCTGTTCTCGACTCCTACCGTATTTACAACCATAAGCTACGGAGAATTGACATATGCTTAGTACCTGCCTATTAGTTGTTAAGATCTATGAAATTAAGTAATAATATTCTAACACAGCATCAGAAAGCAGTTTTGGTTACTTAACTATAACTCAGTCGGGCATATATAATGTACGTATCATTGTTACTATCTTCTATTTAAAATGTGTCTCCTACGAAGGCCAGGCGTAGAATTTCATCCGGAGTCTCGCCTCCTCCAAAATATTAAGTGACTTCAAATTACACCATCAAAGGATTGCGTTAGACAAAGAGCCATCCCTAATAAGCGGCAATTTCGCAATGACATTAGCAACCGACGTCGTGGAAATTACAAGTCCTCGAAGGGTGAATATAACGCGTCACCAGTGGTAAAGGCGTGGTATATGGGCGAAGACGATCCCTTACGGCGGTAGAAAATACGCACGCTCTGGTGTTGTATACTCAGTGTAAATTTAGGGTTTTATAATTTTAAATAGGTCGAAGGCGAAGGGCTAAATGGACGTTATAATGCCATATTATATTACGCCGTTAGTATGCGATTCGAAAGAAGAACGAGGCATTTTCAAATGCTCTTTACATAATTATGCAAATGCCTGGCGCAGTTTACGAAGCAATAAATGTTGAATGGCGTAATGAGACGATGATATAGAAAATTCCGGTTTTATGGGCGCTCTTTTACTTGGCGCATAATCATCTTGAACTGTGAATTAACAACACCTACTAACTACCAATAACATAAGATTACTGCAAACTTACTGAAGGTATTATTATTTACTCTATTTTCATAATGCTGGTTTGAAATTCACTAAACTAGGCTTAATGCTAGATTATTAAATAAAGTGACCTTCACTAAAAATGTTCGGTGTTTTTAGTTAACGGGCATAAAAAAGATACTAAAACTCGTAAAAGCTTCTCCATGAACAACATAATTTGTATGTAAAATTTTATTAATAATAATTTTGGATTCGTACAACCACTCGGCAAGTGTATTTAATATAGAATTTAATTTGAGAACATGGAAATCTACCTACTGTTAATAAAAGGAATTCAAATTAATATTTTTTTATTATTTTAATGTTATTATTTTTTCTTTTCGAAAAATGTTTAATATATTTAATTTAATGGCTTAAAAATAATGAAAAGCAGGTGTAGAATCCTTTGTTTAACATAAAGACGTATTAAACTACAAAAAATATGTTTTTTTCCATTAATTTATTTTTATCAGGGAACACATCAGTGATAAGGTAATTTGGGTGATACATTTAGGAATAATATTATATTTTCATATAATGTAGATACTTTGTGATGATATTGTAATTAGAAAAGTAACAATGACTTAATTTTTCATTACTTTTATTTGGTTTCGCTTCTAACGTAGCTTCGTCAGTATAACGATAAACTATCTATAATATGGATTACAGTGGCTTATGTATTCCTTTTCTCTTACTCATTCTGTAATAAACGTATTAAAGAACCACTGTAACCCATATTATGAATAGTTTAGTACTATGTCGATGAAGTTATGGTGGTGGCGAAAGCTGGAGGCCTATCCTCTTTCTTTTTAAGGAAAATTCCTTTTCCTTAGGGTTAAAGACTTCTTGCTTAACTGCGGTTCCGGTTCTCTCGGATGACAGGTATCAACTATCATTCAGTGAATGACATTCATTAAAATATATCAATATTTGAATAGTTTTAACAAGATATCAATATTAAGTAAGTTGCTAATGTAAGAAACAATGTTAATTATAAGTTAACGGGCTGGCACCAACATACTGATCTCTGCGTGAGGGACAATCTTACTCAGAGGCAACTCACGCTCGGGTCGGCCAAGTCTGATGCGTTGAACAGACTGG